>CAUYQG010052859.1:0-30693 GCA_963574415.1 Tarsius wallacei
TTGGGATGCAGTGGCACGCTCACGGCCACCACAGCCTTGACCTGCTGGACTCAGATGATCCTTCCGCCTCAGCATTCCAAGTAGCTGGAACTACAGGCACACACCACCATGCCCGGCTAATTTTTTGATTTATTGTAGAGATGAGGTCTCACCAAGTTACCCAGGCTGGTTTTGAACCTGTGGGCTCAGGCAATCCTCTCACCTCGGCCTCCCAAAGTGCTGGGATTACAGGAGTGAGCCACCACGTCTGGCCTATTTTTCTGTTTTAAGAAACTAGATTGGGTATGGGGGCTCATGTAATTCTAGCGCTTTGAGAGGTCAAGATGGGAGGATTGCTTGAGTCCAGGAGTTTGAGACCAGCCTGGGCATCATAGCAAGAACTTGTCTCTACAAAAAGGAAAAAAAAAAAAAAAAATTAACCAGGCATGGTGGCACATGCCTATAATTCCAGCTACTCAGAAAGCTGAGGTGAAAGGATTACTTGAGCCCAAGATGTTGAGGCTGCAGTGGGCCAGGATGATGCCTGGGTGACAGAGTAAGACTCTGACTCAAAAAGCAAACCAAACCAAACCAAAACAACAACAACAACAACAACAACAAATCAAACAAAAAAGAAACTAAATGTTCAAGGTTATTAGCATATACTCAATTACAGAGTGGTTAAAAACTAATTGGATCCTGACTTTTTGGTTTTATTTTCGTCTAGATTATTTTTATTTGCCTATGACATTCTTTCACATCATTACTCACCAGAAACCTCTACCTATTTGCCTGGTAGTGAGTGTGAAGTAGCTAAAGGAAATGGAGATATCTGAGAAACTACTAGCTGGTAGCCAATATACATACATGAGATGTATCTAAGTATTTTTTAGATTGGAACTGTGAGTAACTATGGGAGCCAAAATAGGAAATTTGGTGGTAAGTTCCTCAGGAGTCTCTTGTGTGGTAGCATATTTTAACATTGCTGAATTCATGGGAGAAAAAAGCATATTACTAACCAAAATGCATGAGTACAGTTGAAAAGTTAAAAAAAAGTTATATTCCTGTTTTTTTAAAAAAATCTTACCCCAAATTTTGCCAGCAAAAAATAGTTGCTTGGTTAAGTTTATTGGATTAAAAATGTCACTAAATCAGGCTAAGTATGCATGCAAAGTTCCTTCTGAAGTGACCTGGCTATAAAACATAAAAAAATCAATAGAATTATAAACTAAGCCATGCCTTGAGCTGTGAAAGAGGAAATGACGATCACAAGTAAACTAAAATTTTTGATAGGCAATGACTTAGAGATATTCAAGGTTGGAAGAAATATTAGAGATCAGGGTAGTTCAAGCCCTTTACAAATTCTAGAAACCAAGAAATTGAGTGCAAAGTGATTACTTGATTTGCCCAAGTTCACATGACTCATTAGTGGCAGAGCCAGCCTAGAATTTGACCTTGGGTTTCAGGAAAGAGCACATTTGTTTTACCACGGCATGCCAACAATAAAGTTCCAGGTCTACCTTTGGAAGTATTATAAACATAGCTCTTATTCACTAGCTGCTAATGAATTTGCATAGAACTGTGTGGATATAGATCAGAATCACATAATTAAATATTTGACAAAATGATGTTGAATTACATATATACCAGGGGGACCCCCCAAAAAATCTCAGAATTATTTTTTTGAAGTGCAGGCTCCTTGTAGTACTGCTAGGTAAGTGTCCTAGCTAGTGTTGTTGTGAGAGGCTGCATTCAGCTTTAATGAACTGGTTTTTTGGAGAGTCTTTCAAAGCATTTGCCCATTTCATGATGGGTGATTTATGAGCACACGTGCCCACACTATGCTGAGTGTTCAGCAGTTTTTTTGACCAAAAATGGCATGACTTCTCTGCTCCACATTCCCTATTTGCCCTATTTTGTCCCGAGTAACTTTTTTTTTGTTTCCCCGAATGAAAAAATCCTCGAAGGGAAACATTTTACACATCTGGAAGAGGTAAAACAAAAATCAGCAGGAGCACTAAAAGGCATCAAAATTGGTGAGTTTTGACCAGTGGAAAAAGCATTTCAATAGGTGTATTGCATCAAATGGAGAGCACTTTGAAGGTGCTGGAGTTTAAAATAATGAACATAGTATTTTTTTTTTTTTTTTTGAGTTGGAGTTTCACTCAGTCACCCAGACTGGAGTGCAGTGACCGCTCCCAGCCACCGCAGCCTCGACCTGCTGGGCTCCAGTGATCCTTCCGCCTCAGCCTTTCGAGTAGCTGGAACTACAGGCGCGCGCTACCACACCCGGCTAATTTTTTTGATTTATTGTAGAGATGAGGTCTCGCCAAGTTGCCCAGGCAGGTCTTGAACCCATGGGCTCAGGCAATTCACTCACCTCGGCCTCCCAAAGCGTGGGATTACAGGCTGAGCCACCGAGGCCGGCCTGAACATAGTATTTTAATAATGAATAATGAATACATAAGAATGAAGACATAGTTTTTAATAAATAAATTCTGGGTTTTTTTGGGGTCTCTCCTCAAATACATAGAGAAAATTAAAATTACTTTTTTTCTTAATTTAATTAAAAAAAACCCTTGGGATAATTTGTTGGGATGATTAGTGCTGGGAAAACAGTGATGTCATAGAAGGATTACCAGATGCTTCCAGGAACTGACCTCTTATCTCACCTGCCATGCATTTGTTGTGGAATGGCTTCATTTTCCAGTCAATAAAACAGGGAGGTTGATGACTACTTTACCTCCAAGAAGCACTCTGAGGATAAATAAAGCAAAATAAGTGAAATATTCTGAAGGTTTCATACATCTGTGAAAGAGTTAGAATAGAAGAATTAGGCTTTAGACCACAGCTTCTTTAGGAGAACTGGGCTTTAGATCCACAGCCGCTGAGGGCTTCCTGTTTTCTTGTAGTTATGAGTCAGTGATTTTTCAGGAATTCCTATTTACACCACTTAGCCTTTAAACCATTTTCTTTATTGAAACTTAGATTTAGCAGACTCTGAGAAGTCACCTGGTGATTTCTCCTCCCAATGCAAGCACCCCCTTTCAGAAATGCTGATAAGGAACTTTTTCCTGTGGTTTATTTTATGGCTGAGAAGCCCAACACAGAAAAATGTTCATACTATTGAACAAAAATCTGTCACAGTGTAATTTTTAACTGTAGTTATCAATTAGCTGTAGTTTTTTGTTTTGAGTTACATAGATTTCATCCATTCTTAAAATATTTGAATTCAGTTATCATATTTCTAAATTTTCAACATTATGGAAAGAAAGAAGAAAACATTATTGAGTGGCTACTGTTCAATATTAATGTTTTTGTCTAAGTGTTTTCACTTAAAACTCGAAATAAGTCTATGCCAAATATCCCTCAATTCCTGCATTGATGAGAATAGAAAAGTGGTTAAGATGACAAGCTCTGGATTTAGACAGACTTGGATTTAAGCCCTGGCTCTACCACTTATTAACTGTATAACTTGCAAAAGTTACTTAGTCCCTCTAAGCCTTAGCCTCCACATTTCAAAAAACTAATTCTAATTATAATGTGGTTGTTATGAGGTTAAACAATATAATATATGCAAATAGATAATGCACAGTGACTTTTCAATAAATATTAGCTTTTAGTATTGTTATTCATTTTCTCTCTCCCTCTTTAACTTTCTGCCTAAGCGCAAGACTTTACATTTATCCTAAATAACATTTTTTTTTGGTTTTCGCCTGGTTTTTATATGAATAAATATTTTTTAATTGTCCCCTGGTATATTAGCTTTCTCTTCTTTATCTACACACACACACACACACACACATATATGTATATATTTATTTATTTATTTTTATTTTTTTTGTAGGAGTCTTACTCTGTCTCCTAGGCTGGAGTGCAGTGGCACACTCATGGCACACTCATGGCTACCCAGACTCGACCTGCTGGACTCAGGCAATCCTTCCACCTCAGCCTTTCAAGTAGCTGGAACTACGGGTGTGTGCCACCATGCCCTGCTAATTTTTTGATTTATTGTAGAGACAAGGTCTTGCCATGTTGCCCAGGCTGATCTCGAACCCTGGACTTGGGCAATCCTCTCGCCTCTGCCTCCCAAAGTGCTGGGATTACAGGCGTGAGCCACTGCACCTGGCACTCCTTAATTTTTTATACAAATATTTATAAACATGCACTCTGTGGTCTTTGTATTTTTGATAAAAATATTAAACAGGAAAGGGCAAATCATAAATTCTTAAGAGTTGTCTTTTAAGGTTGAAGCCAAGTCTAGTTTCAGACTTTAGTTTCCAACTTCTAGTTGCCAAACACTAAGACGATACATTTTTTTTTTTCTTTTTGAGTTGGAGTCTCACTCTGTCACCCAGGCTAGAGTGCAGTGGCACACACACAGTCACCACAGCCTTGATCTGCTGGGCTCAGGCGATCCTTCCACCTTAGCTTTCCAAGTAGCTGGAACTATAGGTGTGTGCCACCACACCCGGCTAATTTTTAGATGTATTGTAGAGACAAGATCTTGCCAAGTTGCCCAGGCTGGTCTCGAACCCCTGGGCTCAGGCAATCCTCTGGTCTCCATCTCCCAAAGTGCTGGGATTACCTGCATGAGTCACTGCACCTGGCCCATTTCTATTGTTTTAAGCTATCTAGTTTGCGGTAATTTGTTACAGAAACCTTAGGAAATGAATCCATGTAGTGAATAGCATGAGTTCAATAACAGATTTCAGGTGGCCAATTCTGTAGCAGTTTTACTACATGTGTTAGAAGATAGCATGGTGAGGTGGCAAGAATATAGACTTGAATTAAAGACCAATGCTCAAGCCTTGGACCTACCACTAGTGAGTTGGGTGATTTGGGTTGTTAAAAGAAAAACTTTAGACATATTAAATTTAACAGAGTTTAATTGAGCAAAGAATGATTTGCAAATCAGGCAGTACCCCAACCAGAATAGGTTCAGAGTGACTCTGGGGCTACCATATGCTCAGAGAGGATTTATGGACAGAAAAAGGAAAGTGATGAACAGAAAACAGAAGTGAGGTACAGAAACAGCTGGATTGGTTACAGAAACAGCTGGATTGGTTACAGCTCCGTGTTTGCCTTATTTGAACATGGTTTTAAAAGTTGGCTACTTATGCCGGGCTCGGTGGCTCAGCCTGTAATCCCGCGCCTTTGGGAGGCTGAGGTGAGTGGATTGCCTGAGCCCGTGGGTTCGAGACCCGCCTGGGCAAGCAAGACCTCATCTCTACAATAAATCAAAAAAAACTAGCTGGGCGTGGTAGCACGCACCTGTAGTTCCAGCTACTTGGAAGGCTGAGGCGGAAGGATCGCCGGAGGCCAGCAGGTCGAGGCTGCGGTGGCCGGGAGCGGCCACTGCACTCCAGTCTGGGCAACAGAGTGAGACTCCAACTCAAAAAAAAAAAAAAAAAAAGTTGGCTACCTATAATTGGCCCAGACGTGGTGATTGGCACAAGAGTTGGTTATCGTCTGTTTACACATCCAGTTAGGTTACAGTTACTGCATATGGAGAAACTTCTAGGCTGAACTTAAAATATGTAAGGAGGCAACTTTAGGTTAAACTTAATTTAACAGGGCATGATCAGTTAATCACTCACAACTCCACAAAATGGTGATAATGTGTTATTCATCTGATAAGGCTACAGTAAGTAAGGGTGGAGTAAAAGAAAAAGTGAGAAAGCACATTTTAAGTTATAAAGTCCCAACAAAAACTGTTTAGCATTGTTTTACTTAATTTCCTTCATCTGACTGGCTATCTGTATTTTACTTCTTTAAAGATACTATGTGCATTTCTTTCTGGGTTTATCCTCTCTTAAATCCTTCTGTCCTCAAATTTTAAATTTCCATGGAAATGTATACATTCTTGTCATACAGTACCCTATTCTGTCTTTTTCATGAAACATCTTCCCTTTGAGCAAGGTGTACAAACTCTTTTATTGTTGTATTCCAGGTATGCATCTCATCAGTGCATCTCGATGATTCTGAGACATTATTTACCAATCCTTATCTAAAAATCTTAAAAGTATGCACATTGTGTTCATTGTCATACACATCTGAGTTCTAGAGTTGTTTTGAACCTACTTCTACGACATCTTCTGATAAATATGAGGTTTCTCTTCCATGGAATCCTTGCAGTCTTTCATTGTTTGGTTTCAAGTAGTTTATGTTGGATTTACTTTTTCTGAGATTTCATTTCCTTTTCACTCTTGTACTGGCTAAGTTATTTTTTCCCACAGTGGATTTGGACACAGCCTTCTTCAAATTATCTTCTGATTGATTTTCCATTATTTTGCTTCATGCAGTTTTATTGTCAGACATTCTGGATTAAAATCTCTCTCTTTTTAAAAACCCCTTTCCCTCACATTCTAGGAAGAAATAGATTTAAGGAGGATATAATGTACTCCCTATTTCCACCAAATTGCGGAGAGGCTGTAGTGTGGAAAAGGGATTAGATTTATTCTACATAGAATCATGAGTGGAAATTATAGAGGCAGATGTGATTTTTTTTTTTTGAGTTGGAGTCTCACTCTGATGCCCAGGCTGGAGTGCAGTGGCACACTCATGGCCACTGCAGCCTCCACCTGCTGGGCTCAGACGATTCTTCTGCCTTAGCCTTCCAAGTAGCTGCAACCGCAGGTGTACACCACCATGCCCTGCTAATTTTTGATTTATTGTAGAGCCAAAGTCTCACCAAGTTGCCTAGGCTGGTCTTGAACTCCTGGACTCAGGCAATCCTCTCACCTTGGCCTCCCAAAGTACGGGGATTATAGACTTGAGCCACTGCACCCACCCCAGATGTGATTTTTAAAAAAAAATTATTTTAAGGATGTGGGGTACAATTCAAGATTCAATATACAAATGATAGATGTGATCTTAATGTAATAATAATAAACTTTTCTAATGATCAGAACTGTCCAAAAACAGAATGGCATGGCTTGTGAGGTTGACAGCTCTATTTCAGGAAATGTTCGAGAAAAGTGTCTCAGGTTCAGTTCTTTAGAAGCAGAACCCGAAATGGGGATTCTTGTGTGGGTGATTCATTGAGAAATAGGCTCCCAGAAGCCAACAGAGGAGCAAGGGGAGCAGGAAAGGGGAGGGGAAGGCAAAAAGCTGGGCAAAGATACGGGGTAAACTGAAATCCAATCCCAACCTAATCCCACAGGGGGTTCTGGAACATGAATGGTATCACAGAGTTGTCCTGGCTTGAAACCATGGAGGTGGGTCTTTTGTGGCCCTTTATTGGTCGTTTATTGCCTGTGGACTGCCTGCCCCTGGAGGTGTGTGTATGGGGTGGGGAGGCATGGCCCTTACAGGCATCTGTAGGCAAGACAGTTCTGCTGAAGGCAATTCTGGTGAAGGGTGTAACTGTGAGCTACCGACAGCCAGATGGTAGAGCTGGGGGATGGGGGCATTCCCCAGGTGAATGGAATCTGGGTAGGACATCAATAGCACCCACGACAAAGAATGTGGTTGGTCACATTCCAGAATAAAAAATGAAATAAGCAATCAGGAGACTTGTGTTTTAGCTTTAGTTTGGCTACTGATAAATACATTTCTGATACTGCATTTTTAACGTACTTTAAAACAAGGGTATTGGAAATTGTGATGCTTAAAATCTCTTTATCTCTAACATTCTATGATTCTAGGGTGGCATGCTGTGGAGGGCTAGCTCTTGACATATGGGCTGAAGACCCCTGCCTGTGGGGCTGGGAGGGGATAAAGACATTGTCTGCTGCTGTGGGTCTGTGTGATTCTATACACCCCAAACATTGTATTCACATTAGTCATGTGAATGATTTATTATTTACACCCATATTTACTGTTTTGTATATATGTGACAAATTAGGTTTCATTTAAAAAGCATCATGGAATTTATACTGCTTGTTTTGCATTATGTGTTTTTTCAATCATTAGTTTCTAAAAGGACAATCTTTATTCTTTTTAAAAAAAAATATTTTAGATGGTTTATTCTTGAGCCAAAATTGAGAACTTAAGCCTGGGTACACTCATCCTCAGGAGGTCCTGGGAACGTGTGCCCCGACAACCTTTATTCTTAAGGATAATGGGGAATTCTCTTAAAGTCATAGTGACAAAAAGGGAATGCACATAAATAATTAAATGAGGCCAGGCACGGTAGCTCTCGGCTGTAATCCCAGCAATTTGGGAGGCGGAGGCGAGAGGATTACCTGAACCCAGGGGTTTGAGACCAGCCTGGGCAACCTGGGGGTACCTCGTCTCTACAATAAATCAAAACATTAGCCTGGCATCGTGGTATGCGCCTGTGGTTCCAGCTACCTGGAGGGCTGAGGTGGAAGAATCGCCTGAGCCCAGTAGGTTGAGGCTGTGGTGGTCATGAGTGTGCAACTGCACTCCAGCATGGGTGACAGTGAGATCCTGACTCAAAATAATAATAATAATAATTAAATGGGACTGTGAATCAGATAATGCCTAAGAATTCATGTGAACTTGCTCATGTTACCGGATTTTGCTAACTTCAGTTGTGATTTTCTTCATGGTTATTTTTCAGGCAAGCATTCATAAGTATATGGGTATTCAGCAATTGATCATGAGGATAATAATACAATGAATTAAATTTCCCTCTCAGAAGTATGTATTGGCATTTGAGAGCTGGACAGCTTGCTATAGGTTGTCTAGCTTCTTTTACTGATGAGGAAACTAAGGCCCAAAGTCATGCTGAGAAGGCATCAATAATGTCCCCTGACTTCTAGTTTTTTGGATTTTTTTGAGTAGGAGTCTCACTCTGTCGCCCAGGCTGTCACTGGTCATTCAGGTGCCCGCTCAGGTGATCCTTCTGCCTCAGTCTCCCAAGTAGTTGGAACGTCAAGCACATGCCACTATACCCGGCTAATTTTTTGAGGTATTGTAGAGATGAGGCCTCGCGAAGTTGCCCAGGCTGGTCTCAAATCCCTGGACTCAGGCAATCCTCTCACCTCTGCCTCTGAAAGTGCTGGGATTACAGGTGAGCCACTGCTCCCAGCTCTGACTCCTAGTTTATTAATTATTTCCATTGTATCACAAAGAAAAATAATAACTAAAATTATGAAACATTAAAGGTAATTACTCAGAACCATAATGTTCTTAGTTAAAAGTACAATTAACTGATGGCATGTGGATCTTGATTATCAGGGGACATGTTTTATGTGAATCCATTTTCATACTACAATGACCATACTATGGTGTTCTTTTGCTCTCTCTTAAGATTTCATTTTTATTTATTTTTAAAATTTAATTAAATTTTTAAATGTTTTTATTTTGAAGATGTGGGGTACAATTTAGGGTTAGGTATATAAATGGTTATTATGCAGGTACCCTTGTTGATGAGGTGTGCCCCTCCCTCCCCTAGCAGTTTCCTTCAACTGCAAATCCCACCCCCCACCTCCCCTGGCAGTTTCCAACAACTGCCAATCCCTTTCTTATAGTATTATGATACTTGTTCAAGGTCCGCTTATGAGTGAAAACATGTGGTCCTCAGTTCTTTGTTTCTGTGATAGATCACTCAGTATTATAGACCCTAAGTCCATCCAAATTGCTGCACAGTCCATAATTTTGTCCTTCTTTTTGACTGCATAATACATTGTGTGTATGTACCACATTTCAAAAAATCCAGCCCTCTTTCAATGGGCAGCATGGTTCAGATTTCTTTTTTAAATTGATTCCTCCTTCCTTTTCATATGATTTCAACAAATCCATTTCCCAGAAAAGATATGTCACATGTTCTTTCATTTTTAACTTTTTTCAAATGAGGATAATTTTTCTCCTAGGGTGCTAGAACATTCAAGAATAAGATAAATATTGTAGGATGCTGATGCTGATTATTTCTAAAATAACCATGTATCTAGTGCCATGGAAATAATGCTAATATTTTTATTGTCATGTGGTTCATGTGCTTGCATCTGCTTAACAGTCGGGCTTGTAATATTGCAAGGCCCTGAGACAGAGAAAGGAGAAAAGAACAGTATACTTATGGCATCATTATATTTCTTATTCCCTTTCAAATGAAACTATGGTTCTCTTCTAAATCTTTTTTTATTAAAAGAGGGAAAGCACTGCCTTTCTTTATACCATTCAATGTGAGAGAGTGATACCAAGGGTGAGTTGATAGATTTTAGTCTTGCTGAGGGCTTGTGTCTAGTTATTTTCTGCAGCTATAACAGAATACTACAGACTGGCTAATTTATAAGGAAAATAAGTTTATTTGGCTCACAATTCTGGAGGCTGGGAAGTCCAAGAGCATGGTGCTGGCATCTAGCTAGGATCTTTGTGCTATGTTATCTTATGGCCGAAAATGGAAGAGCAAGCCAAAGGGAGCCAAAGTCTCACAATAATTATAACTAACCTGTTATTGTGACAGTGGTATTAATCCACTTATGAGGGTGGAGCCTTCATAGCCTAATCCCCTTTTAAAGGCCTCACTTCTTTTTTTTTGAGTTGGGGGTCTCACTCTGTTGCCTAGGCTGGAGTGCAGTGGCATGATTATGGCTGACTGCAGCTTCGACCTCCTGGGCTCAGGTGATCCTTCAGCCTTAGCCTCCTGATTAGCTGGGACTGGCACACGTCACCGCACATGACTAATTTTTTTTTTTTTTTTTGTAGAGACAAGGCCCTGCTCTGTTGCCCAGACTGGGCTTGAACTCCTGAAAAACTCCACTTCTTAATAGTGTTACAATGGATGTTCAGTCTGAGTGTTGGAGGGGACAACATTAAAATCATAGCAGCCCGATAGAGTTGTGTTGAAAGACAATCCTCATATATGATGGAATATTACACAGCCATAAAGAAGAACAAAATTATGGACTTTGCAGCAACTTACATGGATCTAGAGTCTATAATACTCAGTGATTTATCACAGAAATAAAGAACTGAGTACTATTTGTTCTCACTCATAAGTGGACCCTGAGCATTTACCATAATATTATAAGAAAGAGATTGGTAGTAGCTGGAAACTGCCAGGGGAGGGAGGGGAGAGTACATAACATTAGCAAGGGTACCTGATCTCAAACCAGGCAAAGTGGGGACCAAAGGGAGGCCCAAACTTCACCTGTATGATGACCACTTGTATACCTAATCCTGAATTGTACCACACATCTTTAAAATAAAATACATTTTAAAAAATTGAAAAAAAAAAAGACAATCCTTCATGGGTCCCTTACATTTCTGCAAATTTGGTGAGCAGAAGCACTAACTCCCTTTGTATTGAATTACTTTTTAAAGAATTTTTGCATAGCAAACTACCTTGGAAGATAGTAAGTATCTTTCTATGGAGCAGAGGATGGATTTGTTTACTGTCCAATATGATAAAGACAATGTCTGTTTGTGGGCCAAGAGGTTTGCTTGCAACCCATTATAAAAGATTGGGGGTTCCTTAAACTTGAGGTTCCTCAGTTATGATGTAAATCTAGTCATGTTCAGTATCTACCTGGTTGCTCTGTGGAATTTGGGGGACAAGGGGAATTAATGTGAACCTGAAGCTCATGCTGCCTTCTGTGCTCTGAGCGATCAAGTCCTTTGTCTCTGAGCCAGAAGTCTTGTGCCTTCTGCCAGCATTTATGAAACAGTAACAGGTTAATGTGTTAGTTTCCAAGTAGAATATAATCTCAGATGCTTCACAATTCTTGACATATCAACCATTGACCATTGAGGAATCACATTTCCCAGGGTAATTGGTTATGATCACAGAAGGAAACATGTTCTTGTTTTCCAGATAAATGAAATAAGGATCTCTTTGACCAAAAGACTAAAATTTATTGTTAAAATATTTATGAACCCCTGGTATTTGGGGATGTGATGGCCAATGACTGGAAGCAGGTTTACGTGAAGATTGACCAGTCTCGGGCATTTTTAGGAGCGTTTCTTGTTTCCCTAGCATCATCACTATAGGCAGCCATCTTCTCTACCTTCTTAGGAGATAAGACCTGGCCCTTAGCAATCGTGTTTGCTATTTTGTACCTTGGCAGGACTGAGGGCAACCAAAGACTGCTTGTCCATCAATGCTTCAGTGAGATGACGTATCCTTCAGCTCACAAGTCCATTGGGATCAGTCACAGAACTACTCCACCTGGGCATGGAGCCAATTCAAGCTGACCTAGAACATTGCCCTCCAAACTAGTTTTTAACCCCACCTCCTACATCAGGAGCTGTTTGCCTTCCTGTCTCAAATCAATTGGCATCTAGGAACAAAGACCACAAGGAAGAGAGGGGAGGGATTTGGGGTTGGGTTGAGAGGTTGCATGAACCTCTGATTGCTTCAGGCAGTGAACAACTGAGTGAAATTGAAGCTGTCTTTATTTATTTATTTTTTGAGTTGGAGTCTCACTCTGTCACCCAGACTGGAGTGCAGTGGCATGCTCACGGCCACCGCAGCCTCGACCTGCTGGGCTCAGGAGATCTTTCTGCCCCAGCTTTCCAAGTAGCTGGAACTACAGGTGTGCACCACCATGCCAGGCTAATTTTTTGATTAATTGTAGAGATGAGGTCTTGACAATTTGCCTAGGTTGGTCTTAAACACGTGGGCTCAGGCAATCCTCTCACCTCGGCCTCCCAAAGTGCTGGGATTATAGGTGAGCCACTGCGCCCAGCCCGAAGCCATCTTTAATAGAATCAGATTGTCACTTCACTCCCATACTCATTTCATAGTGACTTCAGCACTAAAGAATACAAATATGTAGAGCTTAAAGTACTTCTCAGTTTAAAATACACACTCATTTAAAAAGCTCTTTAATCAGTTGCTTAAAAACTTAGTAAAGATGAGTACTCATTTTATAGCAGATATGTGGAGATCACATGACAAATTAAAAACAATGAAAACCCTACCCCTGAATGAATTAGTGATGGAAACATCATACAAGTCTCATGTTCTTCATAATTTGAGTTGTGGCCAGCAGATCCTCCTTTTGGTAATGAGTCAAGGAATCAGCCCAACACGTGTATGGCAACTGAAAAATGTTCCAGTTTGGTTTTTTGTACTAATATGTTATTTCCTGATTATCCATAGCAATTTTACTACTTTTGAAATAGTAAAATATTTTCTTGGATTTGGAGGGTAAGAAAGCACCCTCACGAAACAAAAAAATCAGGAAATGCCAAATATTTTATCTGTATGATCTTGACTAAGAAATCCACAGAAACTTAATCTTAACTGTTTGAACAGCTTGAAAAACTCTCTCCTGAGTTCATATTTAATGTATGTAATAGTCATTATAAGTATTGGGAAATCTTCACTAGATGTATTGTTGCATTTGGCCTTCATGGTCTGATATGCTTGTGGCCCTACTTTTAGAATCCCCCAACTTGGTTGTAGTTACCTATACACCAACACCAATATACCCAGAATTACATCATGAGATCCACATTTTATAGAAGGTTTTTAATATCCAAAACTAGCTTTATATATATACTCCTTGATTTTTGCTGGAATGTGTTCTTGGAAATCACAGTAAAGTGAATGGTCAAAAAGCAGATTGGTCCGGGTGCAGTGGCTCACGGCTATAATCCTAGCACTTTGGGAGCTGAGGTGAGAGGATTGCCTGAGCCCACGGGTTTAAGACCAACCTAGGAAACTTGGCAAGACCTCATCTTTACAATAAATAAAAGCAGCCGTGCATGGTGGCGCATGCCTGTAGTTCCAGGTGCTTGGAAGGCTGAGGGAGAAGGATCACCTGAGCCCACAGGTCAAGGCTGTGGTGGCCGTGAGCATGCCGCTGCACTCCAGCCTGAGCGACTGAGTGAGATTCCAACTCAAAAAAAAAAAAAAAAAAAGCACATTGTACTTTTCCATAAAAACATTACATTTAGGATTGTGCTCATGAGCTAGTATTTGGCATTGAATACATTTAGTTTCAATTAATAATTTATAGTGAAAGTAATAACATAAATATTATAAGCTTATGATTGCTTTGAATATTACATTGACATTGCAAGTCTTATGTGCAAAAAATGATCATAACAAATGGGATATTACATAGGAATGTAATGTTTAATATGTAATATCATATTTATCGTATATATAGTATGTATACTACACCTTGAAAATAACATAAACCAGCAAAAACAGCCATGCAGTATATGTTTAGCTAATTATTAAACTTGCCCTTTTAGATGTAGGAAGTTTTGGGGGATAATTTGGTTGGATTACACATCATTTACAAAAGCACTTTAATTGTTCTTGAAGCTCTGGCCCATATGATAAGGCAAAAAAATAAAATAAAACAAATGACAGATAAGTTAATAAATACCAGATAAGTATTGAAAAGGAAAGATCGTATTTATTATTGAATAAATGGAGAGACATAACCATGTTCCCAGATGGAAAGACCCAACTTGTATCTTGAAATAATCTGTAAAGTCAAAGTAACTCAGTTCCAATTCCAACAGGATTCTTTATGGAACTTGAAAAGTAGATTTTGAAGTTCATAAAGAAGAGAAAATGAGCAGAGAAAGCTGAGAAAGTGTTGGGGAAAATAAATTTCAGTGGAGGGCTTGCTCTATTAAATAGCAAAATAGTATTAGTTATCTATTACTATGTAACAAAGTACCCCCAAATCTGGCATCTTAAAACAAGCATATATTGTTTCACACAGTTTCTGAGAATAAGGAATCTGGGAGCAGCTTTCTGGCTCAGAGTTGCTCATGAAATCGCAGCCTTCTAAGCTCACCCACATAGCTGTTGGCAGAAGGCTTCCATTTCTTGCCATGTGGGTCTCTTCATAGGGCTGCTCAGTGCAAATGGCATCTGGTTTTCCCAGAGCAAGCAAGAGAACCCAAAATGGAAGTGACACATCATCACTTCTGCAGTATGCTGTTGGTCACGCAGACCAACACTGGCACAATACGGGAAGAGATTATACAAGGGTGTGATTGCCAGCAGTTAGGGACCATTGGGAGCCATATGAAGGCTACAACCACACAATAGTCATATGAACGTGTGGTATTATCATAGGAGGAGATAAATGAACCATTAGAACAGCATAGACATTCAGAAATTGACCACGAATATATGGGAATTTAGTTTATGTTAAAGGTACAAATTTAAATCAGTGAAGAGAACTGACATTTCAATACCCAGTTTTATGAAATTCAGTGTTCATTGATTTTTAAAAAGATTATATTAGACCCATACTTTATACCATATACCAAGAACATTTCAGAAAAGTTTAAACAGGTAAAAAGCATATCCACATGTATTTAAAACAAACATAGGAAAATATTTTTAATCAAAATTTTATATTGCCTTACTTAGAGTAGTGATGACGTTTCCAATGTACAAAAATCAGAAGATTTAAAGTAAAATATTGACATAGCTCATTATAGTAAAAAAAACAAACAAACAAAAACCCCAAACTTCTATAGGACAGAAGAGAATAAACAAATTTAAAGACAACTGAAAAGCTATGAAAATATAGTAAAGGTACATTTTATAGAAAATGTGTATTACCTGGATAGTATAAAGAACTTTGGCTGAGTGTGGTGGCTCACACCTGTTATCCCAGCACTTTGGAGGCTGAGACAGGAGGATTGCTTGAGGCCAGGAATTCAAGGCTGGACTGGGCAACATAACAAGACCCTGTTTCACAAAAATATAAAAATTAGCTAGGCCCAGTGGTACACATCTGTAGTTCCAGCTCCTTATGAAGCTGAGGTAGGAGGATTGTTTGAGTTCAGGAGTTTGAGACTTCAGTGAGCTATGATTGCACTACTATACTATAGCCTGGGTTGCAGAGCAAGACCCCCACTCAAAGCAAAACAAAACAATCCTTCTATAATCAATAAGATATAGGAACAAATGAACATAAATCATAAATTTCATTAGTAATCACAGCAACACAACTTTAAAAAGGAGATTGTTGGCTGGATACAGGAAAATGAACATGCTTATGTTATTGGGAGGGTATGTGAGTGAGGCCTTTTTGTAAGACTATTTGATAAGATCTATCAAAATTTTATTCATTTATTTATTTTTGAGTCAGAGTCTCACTCTGTTGCGCAGGCTGGAGTGCAGTGGCATGATCATGGCTACTGCCACCTCAACCTGCTGAGCTCAGGCCATCCTTCCACCTCAGCCTTCCAAGAAACTGGAACTACAGGTGAGTACCACCACAGCCAGCTAACTTTTTAAAAATTTTATTGTAGAGATGAGATCTTGCCAAGCTGCCCTGGCTGGTCTCAAACCCCTGGTCTCAATCCTCTTGCCTCCACTTCCCCAAGTGCTGGAATTACAGGCATGAGCCACCACGCCTGGCTAAGATCTATCAAAAATGTAAAATGAATCTCTGAGGCAGCCTTATATGCTTAGGAACCTATCCTATGGAAATATTATATG
The DNA here is from genome assembly GCA_963574415.1 of Tarsius wallacei. Taxonomy (NCBI): domain Eukaryota; kingdom Metazoa; phylum Chordata; class Mammalia; order Primates; family Tarsiidae; genus Tarsius; species Tarsius wallacei. The sequence continues at coordinate 16,319 of CAUYQG010052859.1, forward strand.
TGTGAAAAGATGTATGTGCAAGAGTGCTCATTGTAACATTGTTTTTTGTTTTTTGTTTTTAAGGTGGTTTGAACCAGATTATTAAATGTGGTCTGATGTGGTTCTGATGACTTTCACATCTCAGTAACTCATAAATCTAACAGATTCGCTAGTCCAGGAATTTGACTGGCTTTGAGTATCCTGAAATTAAGCTCTAAGTATGTTATAGAATTTGGGGCTATTTAGACACATTGATGAGACCTTCAGAAAGTTACAAATCCCATCTAGTTTAAATGTGTGCAGTAAATACACATGTATGTTAGTGGATCAACCCCAAATTCCCAGGATATCTCCATTTGATGCAGATTTTTATCTGGTCAGCCTGGGCTCTGAGAGTGTCAACTCAATGGGTCAGCAAGCTGAGCCCCAAAGAGTGTCAGCTCGGTGGGCTGACAAGCCAAGCCCCAGGAGTGTTGGCTGTAATGGGTTGGCAAGCCAAGCCCTGAGAGTGTTGCTGATTCAGTGGGCTACTAAGTCAGCCCCCAGAGTGTCTCAGCCTTGGAGTCTTGCCTTCTGCCTACAGGTCTCCCGGTTCAGTCAGCTTTGCTGGCTGGCAAGCCAGCCTCCAGGGAGTGCATGGCTCTTCGGCTCTGACAATCTTTTGTAGCTTTTCAGGTCTGGGTTCTTGTCTCATGCCCAGAAGGAATGAGGAACATGGATGGATGAATGGAAGATGGGAAAGCAGGATTTACTGAGAGGACAGAAAAGCTCCCAGAGTGGGAGGGGACCTGAGGGGGTTGCCCTGTAACATTGTTTTAATTCAATAACAAAATAATTGGAAGCAGCCAATTGATAAGGCACGGGTAAATAAACTATAGAAAATTATGCTATGGAATACTATATAGTCATCTAAAAAATGAAATAAATGTATATCCATTGAATGGAAATATCTGTGAGGAGCACTGTGAAAAAAGTATATCACAGAACAGTACTTATGGTATAAGCCTACTTACTACACATAAATGTGTGATGTGTATTCACAGAGAAAAAGAACTAAAAGATTGCTCACAGAACTTTTTTTTTAGATTAGAAAATATAGTTTATTCAGAAAATAAATTAGAGAGAGAGAGAGAGATTTACCTTCCCAAGGTAACGGAGGGGGCCAAAGCCAGGAAACATGGCCTGGTTATAGCTCAAAGAGCACATGGTCACACCAGAGACTAAAGGCAATGGCCTGGAAATGGCTGCTCACAGAACTTTCAAAGTAATAATCTCCTAAGAAGAGCTTGGGAGTGAGGATGGATAGGCAAAGGAATATGTTCATGTTTTAGTCTGTATATTTACATACATATTTACAAATTTTTAAAATAGATTCATATAGTATATGTGTATTTTTAACTTTACCTGTATAATGCCCACTTGTAAACTAATCCTGAATTGTATCCCACATCTTTAAAATAAAATAAAATAATAAAAAAAAGAAAATGTATAAAAACCAAAAGTTTATATTTCATCATATTCAATATGGCAGACTGAGCATCCTCACCAACTTCCCTTTTCTCTCTGGGCCCTATTGAAAGTACTAAAAAACTCATGTTTAAAAGGAATGAAGTCATAATAGCACTAAAAAACAAGAGAGAGTGCCTTTGGTAGACCAGACAATGGTAGCAAATCCTAAAATACAGAATGAGGTGGAAGGATCACCAGAGCCCAGCAGGTCAAGGCTGCGGTGGCCATGAGAGTGCCACTGCACTCCAGCCTGGGTGACAGAGTGAGACTCCAACTAAAAAAATAATAATAATAACTGTACTAGGAAAACATGGTTATGAACACACACAGACCATATTTCTGGAAGGATATTCATAAAAATATCAGCAGCATCTTGAAGGCAGTAAGTTTACAGTAAAGACTTACATCTTTCACACTTTTCTGTATTATCTAATATTTTGATTGCACTTTCAGAAATAGCAATGAGAGCATCTAGACATTTGAAGTTGCCAGTCAAGTATTGGGAATGAAAGCAATGAAGGGCTGGTGTTTAACAATGAGCTGCCCCCAGAGAATAAGCACCCTGGTTTATTTTAATTTTTTAAATTTTTATTTATTTATTTTTAAACATATTTTTTATTATAAAATTGTGGGGTACAGTTAAGGGGAAGACATCCGAGCAGCCAACAGACACATGAAGAAATCTTCAACCTCACTAATCATGAAGGACATGCAAATTAAAACTACACTGAGATACCACCTTACTCCAGTCAGAATGGCAATTATCAATAACTCAAAAAATAACAGATGCTGGAGAAGATGTGGTGAAAAGGGAACACACTGTTGGAGTGTAAACTAGTGCAACCTCTGTGGAAAGCAGTGTGGCAATTCCTAAAAGCTCTAAATATCGACCTCCCATATGACCCTGCAATCCTCCTACTGGGAATATACCCTGAAGAACTCAAATCACTCTATCAAAAAGATACCTGCACATGAATGTTTATCGCAGCATTGTTCACAATAGCAAGAACCTGGAACCAACCATGCTGTCCATCAAAAGAGGACTGGATTAAAAGAAATACTTATTTTAATTTGTGTTACCTCTTTAAAATGCCCTACTTTTAAAACACTACAGATTTTAGAAATGGGGTTAAAAGGGTCATTCCAAAAGCATCCTATCTTATGGTGAATGCTACTAATAAATAGCATACACCTTAAAATAACAGATAAGGTTTCATAATGAACAGATGTTTTTAAAAATTAGATAGTTTTAGATTTTGCAAGAGTGATTTGATATAGTTTATAAAAGAAGCATGAAAACAATAAAACTTTAAATCTATTAAAGAAACATCACTCAGTGTGAAAGGGAAAGCAGCAATTATTTTGAATCTGAAACAGTACTTATGCTGTGTTCCCAGGTATAGAAGAAAGAGGAGGAGAAGGAGGAGATGAAGATTAGATTAATTACATAGATTTAAGATTTCAGAAGAGGGTATTTCTGACGGGGAACTAAAGGAAGATGGGACAGATACCTATTTTCTGGGAGATGTGAATTGTTATGAGGGTAAGAGTAAAGATGGACTTCTAAAAACAGCCCACACATAATTCAAAATTGGCATTGCTGTCAAATATTACTTTATGTAATTTTTTTAATTAACAGTATTTATAAATAATATGTATTTGGCATGTGTGTGAAAGAGAAAGAGCAGGAAACATTTATTATTCTTTCTACTTGCTATGAATACTGCCTACTAATTGATTTTACTTTACTTTTCAAATAAGACCCTAAAAATTAACAAAATGTTATATATCATAGCATACTTTGATGGCATTCCAAACTATACAAAATTCAATGAAGTTAGATCGGCTTAAAAGAACATAGTCCCATTTATAGAAAATGACAAGTAGCACTTAGTTTCAAGGAGTTAAGAGCTCTAGAAACTGCTTTTGAATGTAAACTATCACATCTGCAAAACTGGTAAATTGATTCTTCATATTTTGGAAGAGGGCAAATCCTTTGTCTATACTCTCAAGATACTAATCAAAATATTTAAAGTCTATACAATGGCATGAATATTCTTGGATTATGTCAACAGACAAACCACAATAATAATACATTTATTTTGCATTTTTCAAGTATGCCTCATCCCAGTCTATTTTCCAAGGATTTAAATCTACTTATTCCAATGTACCCAACAGAGCTTAACTGATTTATTCTTACTGGAGAAAAACACAAAACTTCATGAATTGCTCCTGTCCTTCATATATGTTAAATTAAAAAGAATTAACATGAATAACTTATTCTATCCTGAGTTTATTTTGACTGATCTCTATGGTCCATGAATATTTTAAGATGTCTGTATATGGGATAAAACAGATTTTTTTAGGGTTTTGCATTTTCTTGGACTTTTCCCATTCATGAGGAACACCCTTCCCTAGGTATGCACAAACTCCTGTGAAGGTGCAAGCCTCTTCACATGTTGAGATCTATTCCTTACCTTTGTACAGAGTCTTGGGAACTTGGCAGGTGTGTCCACACCCATTAGAACAACATTTCTTCACCCCAGAGCACTCATTGTCAACTTCGCAGCTTTCAACGCAGGCAGCAGCAAATCCACTGGCTTTCTCGGGAGCTGGGCAATCCCCTTGCTTTATCAACAGGATGTATTTGAGGAACTCACAGCTAGTCAAGCATTCATAGTTCTTCTTGGGGAAGAGAGGCTAAGAGAGAGAAGAATTTAAAACATATTCCATTGAAGATACATGAAGTCTGATTTCTAAGACATCTGAAAGGAAGTTTAACATTTTTATGTCATCAAAATTTCCCTTGAATGTTTTACAAAATAGATGCATTTGTTTTCTTTTTCCCTAGCAAAGTGACATTGTGTACTGATTTAACAAAGGATTATGACTCATGAGAAATGATTTTATATTACATGCTACAGACACACATCTTGTATATGCACACATTCACAGATCATTATATTCTATCTCAGTCCAAAGATGGTTGTCAAAAATCTGATTATAAATATTTACAAAACATGTGAAATACAATTTGAGGGGTTTTTTGAATGGTTAATATTACATATATTTTTATTTTCTAATGTTATTCTTTTTCTGTATGCATAAATACTAATCAAAATAGCAGTTGCTCTATAAAACAATTCTCACAATGGTAACGCATTCATTGGTATTATATCACAAAGTTGTTCAAGCCTGTTAATTGAACATACTTCAATAATATCCAGCTTTTAGAGTTAATATGGGATTGTCAATTAGTTGTGCAGTACAATAATGTGAATCTTCCTTTAAAAATCAACATGCACCTGTGTGATCTGTGAAATAGATTCTGAAGAGCATCTTGCTGAGGACATTTTGGTTGAGCCCAGAATGAATCAAGCATTAGTGAGAATAGGAAGCCCTTGACTTATTAGCGGGATGTATTATTGAAAAAGCATGAGCAATGTGAAACAATCATTTATCAGATGCCTCTTTTTCCTTAGGAAAAATGGCTCAGGACAGCACTCTGTCATCCCTAAGACATGAGTTGCAATCAGAAGATAATGGCTTTTTTCTGCCACTGAATGGAGGAGCTGCTGTAGCTTTGAAAAGCTACCCTACTCAGGCAAAGAAAAGGAAAGGAAATGTCACTCTCTGTGCTTTGACCTTCCTTTTGCCTTATGAAGAGAATGGCCAAGATGGCCCCAACATCCCCATCCTAGACCCAATTCGAACTCTAACCCTCTTTTTGCTTATAGAAGATGACTGAAAAGATAACCACCGTAATCCTAACTTTTACCCTAAACCTCCTTCTACCTTTATGAGAGATAGTTGCCACAATAATTGCACAAACCCTAAATCTGTGTTCATCTGGAACACACCTGCCCAGCCAGGTTAAATTTCCCCACCTTTTTACTGGGAGTGGTCAAGATGTCACGAATAGAATGTAATCAGAAAAGTTTCATGCCGCTGTGGACCTAGGCTTGTAAGAGGTGAGGTGAGGGGGTGGTGCCCGCACATCTTCCTGTACTAGTTGGTTGTGAGTGATGACACAGCTGCAGGGAATGACAGGGTTACAAGAAAGAAAGAACCCAGAGGTACTTTCTGACCACACAGAGGACAGCACCCTGCCAGGAATGGCTGTCATGAGTTGCTCCATATGTAAAAGGCAAACCTGCATGTGTTTGAACTCTTGTACATGTCAAGCTCTGTTTGCTATAATGGTTCAGGCTACCTGAACCAATGCAAAGACCATCCAGTGAAGGGCTATCATGGTTTATTGATGTTGGAAACAAGAGACGAATAAAGAGGGCACTTTCTGTTCATTTGATGTCACAATGGAGTTAGAAGTATAATTAATGTGAACAAAAGCACAGGGGGAGAATATGAACATCATGCAACTTAATGCCAGCATGCTGTCTGAGCCTTCATGGTGATGACTAACTATGGCTCATTGCTGGTAACACCTGGAAACACCTAAGTAGCACCTGCATAACTTCTGGTAACACCAGCATGCTACCTCCTGCTCTTCACTGATGACTGAATATAGCTCTCTACCATCTGGTGACACCTGGTCATACCTACTACTTCTTTGTAATGCCTGGACAACACCTGGAAAATACCTGGTAAGACCTGCTCATGTGTTGCTGTTGCTTCTCAAGAACTGAATACAGCTCCCCTCTACCAGGTAACACCTGGTAGACCTGCCAGCATGCCGACTGCTACTCCTCACTAGTAAATGAGTATGACCCTTTACTCAGATAGGTGCCTGGTTGTACCTAGGTAACCTGGCAGAGACAGTGTTAGTGAATGGTTTGAAACTACTAACCAGACAGTATTTCACACAGTGTTAGTGGTATGTTAATTTTTTTAAATATTTTATTTTAAAGATGTGGGGTACAATTCAGGATTAAAGTTTGAAATCTCTCATGTGAGCTGGGAGGTTGGGTTGGGAAGAATGTCTCTAACTCCAAAAAGACAGTTTGTTCATTAATTTTAACCTGTTATTTCTTATGTTGACGATAACTGGAAATGACATTAAAAACTCAAATCATAGCTTCAGCAAGGGAATATTCTAGTAATCCTGGGATAACTACAAATAAACATAAATTGTTCCCCATTGTCTCACCTGGTCCTTTTCCCCAATGTTGAATTTAAAAATTCCTATGAGTTAAGATGGTAAATGATACACTATGTGCATTTTACTACAATTTATTTTTAAATCTAAGAAAGAGCTAGGAAATTTTATACACCATGAGGATGTGTGCAGCATCAAATAGTATTGCTTCATAGCCACAATAATTTTTATGATATTATAAATTTAATGGATGTCAAAACATCAATTTTCATTACAAATTAAATGCAATTAAATATATGTTCTTTTCTTAGATTAATTAACAAAAAAGAAAGAGAAGAAACACTAGCTAGGAAGAGTATAGTTTCAAGGTTTGAATTAGAACTGTGCATGCCATATAAAGTTGTTTGTTAATAATTAATTATATATAAAATTTGAAAATAACATGAACTGACTGAACTAAAATAGTTTGAATTTAAGATCTTTACAGGGAAAACTTGGAAAAAAGGCTGTGGTGTCAGGATTGAATTACCACAAATTTACAGCTAGTTAATTAAAAAAAACTTTATAAGGATTTAAAGCATCATCAATTCTCAAGGCTTTTCTCTCTTACTCTATTTCACAGTTCATTTTTCTGTAAGCTGCTAGACATGTTTTACTTCATTGGCTTTTGAAGTTCTAAATGTAGGTCCAAACCTGAGTTAGTAATCCAAGAAGTATGCTAACAGATCTGTAACAATTATGTAGTGTTTGCCAACTTTTCTCTTTCAACAAAATGTATACATTATGTGCACTGAAAGAAAATACTTAGTTACCAAAATCACTGGCTGCTGCTTCACAAGCTAAGATTTCCAAGTAGAAATAATTTCATTAAAGCTGGCAAGTGTTTACTGCCTGCTAACTTGGAAACCACAGTGACTTAATGGAAATCACTATGCACCATGATACAATGAAATCAACTCAGTTCATACTTCTTCAGAAGTATGAAAACATATGCAAACATATGAAGACAGAATATGAGACAAGACTCAGATAAAGTTTGAGTTCTCTATTCGTATGTTATTCCTTCTATTTCATCGCCAACTGCCATACCTTTGAACTATGAGGGGCAGGAAAACAGAGATGGTGTCCCCTCAACTTCATTACTTACGGAGCTAATGGGGCAGACTTAAAAACAAATAACAAGACAGTCAACTAGAGTAAATATGAAGCATGTGTTCTCAATGACCACAAAAGAAAAATAATCATAACCAAAACAATAATTTAGATCTTCCAGTTGATGTGAGAGTTGTTCTGCATGGATATTCAATTATTTTCCATTTTGATGAGGATTCAGAAATGATTCCTGTAACTCTTTTGAGGTCATGGAAACTCGTGGTTCTAGACAGGTACATGATATTGAAATAGTACAGGTAATATTATATGACATGAGGTAATGCACATGAAGAAATAAGCACCATTGTGCATAGTTGGTTCACAATATATAAGGGTTAGGTCATTTGTGTCTTCTTTTCCTACTGCTACAAGTTTACTGTTTAACATTTCAAAATTCTTCTGATATTCTGACATTAATTCTATAAGATACAAAACTAGAATGTAGAGTCTGATTTTTTCTACATTGTGACCAGCCACTAGATTCCAACCTGCTACTTCCAGGTTAAGCATTAAAATCTGCATCTAGGGAATTGTACCTTATTAGAATCGTTAAGAGGGAAATAGTCCAACTTTTTGTATTTAAGTGAAGGTCATCTTACAATAACGTGGATTTAGTGCAACAATCTTACAGAGGAGCTCTATTTAACTGTTTTATTGCTTATATTTATCAAAGGCAAATTTTAATACTGTCTATCAATTTTCTTGCATAATTCTCTTGGATTAGGTTGAAAAATATTAATGGGCTGAATGTAAATTAGAGAACATATGGCATGTGTACATAAGGTCTCTCTCCATGTCTTTAATCATAGCTTAATGAGAATTTACTAGTTGAATGGAATAAGGATAAAAATATGTGCAGGACATAGAAAATGATGTGTGAATATTACTACACCAGATATAAAGAAAATATGCAAATTGGCCCCATAATGGCCAGTAGGAAATCCTGTGAACAAAGTTCATTTAGGTGTCATTAAAATAACTTCTGACCATTGAACATGTAACATGTCATGTGATATTACAAGTTAATTAGTAGAGACTTAAGAGGTGTGTGAAAATATTAGGAAAGGAATTATTCAAATCAATAATGCCCATCATTTTCATGGTAAGTGAAGACGCTTGTGTGAACATACATGTATGAGCTCAATGTTCTATTTCTTGTTTATACAATTATATCCAGGCAATGAGCACTAATTATCAATTGTAAGTTAACTACAAGTCCTTTTATGAAACTATTCATATGAATAAGTTCACAAATCACACAAATGTCAATCTTTTGAAAAGTCATTGGCTCCAACTTAAAATTTGAAAAAAATATGGTTACTAGGCTCATTATTTTTGTTTATTTTTTCTGTATTTACTTTCCCCCAAACTAAGAAAGAAACAATCTTTAAAGGTTGTGCTAAAGTCTCATGAGTGGTTCATAAAAAGAAAATAAAATATTATGTATTTTTCTAAAGTATTTAGTATCTAGTGGATGTCATTATGCATCCAAAAAAGGAATAAATAAAGCAAAATAGTTCTAAAAGATCCTTGGATTAACTGAAAAACCATTATATTTTAAGGGATGTAAATATATATTATAATTAATATATTGATATGCAATATTTATTCTCATAAATCACTCTTACATCTCATCTTCTAAGAGCTAAAATCTAAAGCATATTTTTAGTGACTTTCCTGGGCAATATGTTAAGCTAATTAAGAAAAAAATGAATAAAACTTATTATTTTACCTACCTGTGGTAAGTGGATAAAAACAAAATGAAATACTAAAAATAAAGGTTACATTTTTTGACTGCTTTTCCAAAAAAGATACTATCTTTGTTTAATTTGGTATAAAATGCAAGATATTGTACCTTAAAATAATTTGTGCAACAATCATAGAATGATGAACATAAAGACATCTAATTCAATATATTACCTTAGTATGTTTAGAATCATATAAATATGAGGTCTCAACTATGGAGAGAACATTGCATTTGGTATTTGGTTCAATTCGACAGAATTGTATTTTTGCCATTTCTCTAGGATGACAGCAGCCTTTGCAACTAGCCAGGGTATGAGGGCCTCTCTTCCTGCTCCCAGCCAACAATCAGGAATGCAACCTTGAGTATACAATCTGCTGAAATGAGTGCTCCATCATTATTGTCATCGTCATCACCATCACCATCATAGCAGTGGCAGTTAAACACCAATAGACACTGATGCCTGCCACGTCCCTCACATTATACCAGGTGCTTAACTTTCTCATCTCACTTATTTCTCTCCAGTCCCCAAAACCATTATTATTTTCATTTTACAGATGAAGAACCAGAAGCTCAGGGAGATCATAATGAACTCATAATCACAAAAAAAAATACAAGTCTGGGCAGTATTAGAGCCAATTTTTTCCAAAGGCCCCATTATATCTCAGGGTAAAATAAAAAGATTGGGTTAACCCAGCAGCCCTCAGCTTGCTTCCTTATTAGAATTTCCAGGGGAACTTCTAAAACTGATGTCCTATGTGAACTTCTGACCCGTTACTTCAGCATCCCTGGCATAAATCCAGGAAACCACACTTTGTAAAGCACCACAGGTGATCCCAGTGTCTGGCCAAGACTAGAAAATGCACTGGATGAACAGACCTCTAAGTTTGTGTTTATTTGTAAACTGTCATGATTCTACACATGCTTAGAAATAACAGGACTATTCAAAACTACAGTCCGACAGTTCATGGGAAGAGATGGTAAGGTGATTCCAAATGACTGAAAGCTTTTCTCCCAAAGCCCAAGGAAATGAACAGACCATGTAATCAATACAACAGGACCATAAAGACAAGGTAGTGAGACAGCTAAATGAGATGAAAAGAGATAGAAGGGAATCTAAAACAAAAATGTAAAATGTAAAAGAAAACAAAAACAAAGTTAGAAAATAAGCTAAGAATATTATGAAATGGAATAGAGAATAAAATTATAAATCAAAGAGCAGTTTATGTTCCAGAATAATTGAAACGAACAATCAACACTGGAATATAGCTTGTGCTATTGAATTCCAAGCGTAAAACTATAATTTTTCAGGCATCCAGGTAAGAAAAAAAAAGCAAGTCGTTTCCGAGGGAGAAAATATGACTGCCCTCAAATAAATGTCTCTCTACTAAATTTGATATGTGAATCCAATAGAGCAGTGTCTATACAATTCTAAGGAAAATAAACTCTGTGTGTCTGTGTATGTGTATGTGTGTACAATGCAATGGCAAAACCTAGCCATTCTACAGATAAACAGAAAACAAAACCATATGGGCTAGTACAATATTCAATAACAGATAAAATAAAGCAATAACATATGAATACTATGAGTATAATATATTATACAATAAAAAAGTCTGTCTAATCCAAGTTGTACTTCAGATATAACTAGGTAAAATTTCTCATGCACAAACTCAGAGAAAACTCCATCTCTAAACCACTTTTAAAAAACAAAGATGTGAATCAAATTTAAAAAACCAATAACAAAGAAATTGGCAAAAATAATTAGTAATCATCTTATTATCACATAAATATAAAACTAAAATTGAATTAAGTAGAAATTATGATTAAGAAAAATAATCTGATGTAATAAAACAAAACATTAAAAAATAATAATATGTTAGAAACATTGGCAGGTGGAAGGAGTGGTGGGGAAAAAATATGTGTGTGACTTATCTTGAACTTAATATTAGGACATTAGTGAATAATAAAACCAATATTGAAAGTAATTATTTCAACCTCATAATATTTTCATAATCTGTTTTTCCCAAACTGTTGGGGGTCTTTTTGCCTTGCTGCATTCAAATAAAAATTAAGTTGGGCCAGATGTAGTAGCTCACACCTGTAATCCCAACAATATGGGAGAGCAAGGCAAGAATATCGCTTAAGCCCAGGAGTTCAAGACCAGCCTAGACAACAGAGCAAGACCTCATCTCTACAAAAAATGTCAAAAAATAAGCCAGACATGGTGGTATACACCTGCAGTCCCAACTACTCTGAAGGCTAAGGCAGAAGGATCATATGATGAGGTTGCATTGAGCTGTGATTATGGCACTGCACTCCAGCTTGGGTGACAGAGCGAGACTCTGACTCAAATAATAATGATGATGATAATAATAATATTAAACTTTAAGCATTTATTTAAAGGTAGCATGCATAGAGTTTCCAGTTTCCAACCAAGGGCTAGTGGTTTAAGCAGGCTTTAGGAGTCTCTAGTGTACACTATCTGGCAAATGAGCCACCTGAAACCTAATCCCCACCACTACACAATAGTGCATGCATGCATACCCCCTGAATCTAAAAAATTAAAATTAAAATTAAACAAAAGAAGAGGAGTCAACCCTGAGGTGTTAACTCTTTACCATGCATGGTAAACCATGGCTATTTCTAGGTGATAAATCCGGGGTAACAGTTTGGCTTTAGTCTTCTATGTAGTTCGTTATATTAATGGACATGCACAGTTTTTATTTGAAAAGCCATTATACTTTTTAAAAATTATGCAAAACTGCCAGGTGTATCTTTCAAAGAAGGCATCTAAATACTACTTATGCAGAAATAAGAAAAATAATTCTCAATTCAAATGTTTCTAATCTATGCTTGGAAATGCAATTACAATTTGCTTGGAAATTCAATTATTAATACTAATGTATTAACTGTGACTGAAATTAATTAGGTTCCCTAGCAAATTACAGACATTGGCCATAAACAATATAAAAATAGGAAAAAACAGAAACATGCAATTTAGGGGAGTTACTTTTCTATGACTACATGCTCTCTTTTTTCAATTATAATCATCTTTACTTATGTTTATATTGGCCTTTTTTTCTTGGACTGGTTCTTCTATTTCTTTTGAAGGCAAATGTGTCATCTTGTATTAGCTTATATGTGACTCAGCAGCAATTTAGAATCTGGCTACAAGATCTTTGGAAATCATTAGACTCAAATAATTTCAGAAATTTTTAAATTCTAGAGAATCAGGGATGGTTAGATCACTGTACATAAACTATCATTTCTTTTGCTTGCCTCCTTCCTGCATTTTGTTAATAGGAATTACCAAGAATGCCAATGAAATGATTAGTCCATTGAAGCCATTTGTATACTGATTTATAATCCATACTGACATTCTAGGCACTAGGAATCTAACGGTGAACAGATGAAACTTTGAAAACGATGCACCACTATGCTTACATGTATATGTTTACTAAGAGATAAGGTAGAGTCCTCAAGGATTACATCTTAATACAAGGGTGCCCTTAACTATACTCCACAATATCACAATAAAAAAAATTGAATACAAAAGTAAAAAATAATAGGATAAATTGGCCTAGACTAAAGCCTACTCTAAATTCACCCTGAGAGAGTTTCAGAGGAAGCCTCAAAAACCACAAATTAATCTCAAGTAACTAATTACATGTCAGAATGAAATCTAACATCATTAGGGAAAATACAGCAAAATTTTAAAATTTGACAGCCAGCCAAGCCCAGTGTCTCATGCCTGTAATCCCAGTATTTGGGGAGGCCGAGGCAAGAGGATTGCCTGAGCCCAGGGATTCGAGGCTGGCATGAGCAATTTGGTGAGACCTTATCTCTAAAATAAATTTTTAAAAAATTAGCTGAGCATGGTGGTGCACACCTGTGGTTCCAGCTACTTGGAAGGCTGAGTTGGAAGGATCACCTGAGCCCAACAGGTCGAGACTGCGGTGGCTGTAAGCATGCCACTGCACTCCAGCCTGGGCAATAGAGTGAGACTCAGACTCAAAAAAAAATTTTGACAGTCAATCAAAAATAATCCAGTATGCAAAAAAGCAGGAACATGTGACATATAAACAAAAGGGGGGAGAGAATAAGCTTAAATAGAACCAGAAATTATAGAGATGATGGAATTAGCAGAAAATGATATTTAAAAGCCATTTAATGTCCATCCACTCTATATGCCCAGAAGTGTAGAGGAATACATGAACATAGGGAGAAGAGAAAGAAAAAACACAGAATAGACCTGCATGGAACTTCCAGAAGTAAAAATGAAAAATATGCCAAATGGGATATTTTAAATGTTAGACACTGTACAAGAAAAGATTATTTGAAAGGAACTTGAAGTCATAATGATAATAATTACCAAAATGAAACAAAGAGTGGACAATGACAAAAAAGTCATAGACTCATTACCTATGAGATGATGTAAAGTGGTCTAATATGTGTAATTGGAGTCCCAGAAGGAGAAGAGGAAGAGAATGGGACAGAAAAAAAATAAATATTGACTAACGTATTAAATTTTGTATTAAAATGATACGTTCAGAGTTAGAAGAATCTCAATGACCCCCCCAAAGCAGAAGAAACATAAAGATAACACAATCAAAGCACACCATAATTAAATTGCCTCATATGCCACATACAGAAAGAAAATCTTAAAAGCAAACAGAAAATAAAGAATTTTATATGCTGGAGAGGGTGTGGCGAAAAGGGAACACTTCTACACTGTTGGTGGGAGTGTAAACTAGTGCAATCTCTTTGGAAAGGAATTCCTAAAAGCTCTAAACACCAACCTCCCGTATGACCCCGCAATCCCCCTACTGGGAATATACCCTGAAGAACACAAATCACTCTATAAAAAAGATACCTGCACACATATGTTTATCGCAGCATTGTTCACAATAGCAAGAACCTGGAAGCAACCAT
>CAUYQG010052860.1:0-13441 GCA_963574415.1 Tarsius wallacei
CTCTCAGCAGATCTTGCTTGGAGAAGCTTCAGAGTCTGAAGTCGTGGATCGCCTCCGGCACGGGAGGGGCGATCTGTAATGGCCGCTACTGAGGCGGTGGCTGCGGTGATAGCTGCTCTGTCCGCAGCTTCAGGTTGTCCAGACCGGCTGATCTATTTTTTTATTGCTTTCTATTATTAATTTAGTCAAAGTAGATTTCAAAGTTCAGTTCATGCATTCAACCTGTCCAGAGCTTTGTCATCGGTAAGCACAATGTAATTTCCAGTTGATATTTAGTGCTTTGCTGACCAGTTGGACGATGGACGGGACAAAGGCTGGACCATTATTAGAGCCTATAGAGTGAGGAAGTCCAAACCTAGGGATGATTTCATTTAATAAAAACCTTGTTACCATAAGTGCAGTTTTATTTTTAGTGGCAAAAGCTTCTACCCATACAGAAAAAGTATCTACAAACACCAATAGATAGTTGTACACCGCATAGGGAGGTTTCATCTCTGTGAAGTCCACCTCCCATGTCTTCACAGTCATGTATTGGCATTTCAGGATTATCATTGGGGAGCAGGGTGGCTGGATTGAGGCATTGAGTAGGAGATAATGTTAGTATGGTTTGATCTAGTAAAAGGCTCTGATATTCGGTGGTATAGATATTTGACATCCAATGGCCAGAGGCTCCCCGGAGCAGAGTTTCAACAACATGGGGGAACAGTTAAAGCCAAATTTTGGCCAAATGTTAGTTTATCAACTTTCTTGACTAATATGGCCACAGTGGCAATGGCCTGGAGGCAAGAGGGCCAACCAGAGTTCACTGAGTCCAGTCTTTTTGACAAATAGGCCACTGGCTGCCTCCATGGTAAGGACCCCTTTTGCAATTTCCCACTGCTTATGAATGAACAGGTGGAAAGGCTAAGTAATATCTGGGAGGGCTAAGGCCAGGGCCTGGGTACGAACCATCTTTAACTACTGGAATGCTTGCTCCTTGGTAGCAGTCCATTCCAGGGATTGGTTTCTGGCAGTAGCAATGTATAGTGGCTTGGCAATTTCAGCAGATCCCGGGATCCACAACTGGCAATATCCCACCACCTCCAGAAACTCCCATACCTGCTTCTTCATCATTGGTGTGGGAATCTGAAGGATGGCTTCTGTCTGGGCCGACATCAGGGCCTGCTTACCTTCTTTTAGCTGATATCCCAAATAAGAAACTGCAGTTGAGCAGAGCTGTGCTTTTTTAACAGACACACAGTAGCCCATGTCTTGGAGGAGTTGTAACAGAGCCTTAGTACCTTTTAAACAAGTGTCCAAGTCTTCAGCTGCAAGCAGGAGATCATCTACTTACTGGAGTACAGTACATTCAGGTTGTGAGGCATGGAACCCTGACAAATACTGTTGTAAGTTTTCCCCAAAAAGAGTCGGGGAGTTCTTGGAATCCCTATGGCAACTGATTCCAAGTTAGTTGACTAGTATCTTCTGAGTCAGAATCTGTCCGTTTAAAGGCAAAAGTGGGTTGACTTACAAGGAACAGAAGAATGGAAAAGAAAGCATTCTTTAAATTTAGTACAGTATACACCTGGTATTGTGGAGGAAGCAGGCTGAGTAATGTGTGCAGGTTGGGAACAGTAGGATGAATTGTTTCAACCCACTTGTTGACCTCTTTTAAGTCCTGAACCAGCAGGTAATCAGATGTTCCTGGCTTTTTAACTGGCAGGAATGGAGTATTCCATGCAGATTGACAGGGAGTCAGAATACCAGCAGCTAAAAGTTTCTGAATATGGGGAGCAATTCCCTTTCAAGCCTGCAAACTTATAGGGTATTGATGAATGTGAACAGGAATGGCAGATGCCAACAGACTCACCACAACTGGAGGGTGATGTTTCGGCAGTCCTGGTGGGTTGGTCTCCCCCCAAACTGAAGGAAATTCTTGCTGTAACTGTAGAAGCAAACTTGACTAGACATTCTCAGTGGGAGACTTAGATGAGGTTAACAAGTATTATTTGGACAGTGGAATAGTTAATAGCATTTGGTAGACAGTGTCAGTAGGAATATACATTTTAGTTTCATCTGGTGAAAACATAATAATTGCTCTTAGTTTCCAGAGCAAGTCTTGGTCCATGAGAGGGTATGGGTAGTCAGGTGCTATCAGAAACAAGAAGGTAACCTGTTTTTGACCTAAATCAACTGTCCAGTTGGAGGTAAACCTGCAGTTTGTGATTGCTCCCATTACTCCTTGAACTGAAATTTGTTTGCTGGACATAGGTCCTAATGGTGACTATAGAACTGATAGTTCCATCCCACTGTCTACTAAGAGTTGGATTGCGTGGCCCCTGACAGCAGTGGTTACCATGGGCTCTTGGGGGCCTTAGTAGAATGAGTCCTGGCCTCCTCAGTCCGAATCATTTTCTGTTTCCCCAGTAGATGGTAGGACCAGCACTGACTTAGGATTCTCTCTCTTTGGGCGATGAGGGCAATCCTTTACCCAGTGACCTAATTCCTTGCAATATGCACATTGATTTTTGGCCAGCTTGCGTCCCATTTCCTTTTGCCCCTTTTTAGTTTCTCCCTTTTGCTGCCATGCTGGCTTTGATTCAGGTTGGAAGACCTGGATGGCAGCAACTAATATCTTGGTCTGCCGCTCTGTTGCTTTATCTAATTTCTGATCTGCCTGTTGTTGTTTTTGTTTTTTAACATCATGGTTATTGAAAACCTTTTGTTCTACCTCAAGTAGCTGAGAAATATGCATACCTGCAAAGCCTTCAAGTTTCTGCAACTTTCTCCAGATGTCAGGAGCCACCTGAGTTACATAAGCCAAATTGATAGCCCAAGCATTTTCGGGTGCTGAGGGGTCAAACAGGGTATACATATGGAATGTCTCCTGAAGACGCTCAAGGAATGCCCCTGGTGAATTCTTGGGACCCTGCATGTTCTTGGTAGTTTTAGAAAGATTAATAGGTTTTCAGGCTGCCTCCTTCAAGTCAGCTAATAGAATCTGGTGATAAATCTCCAAGTCCTGGGACCTTGCTGAAGTGTTGGGGTCCCAGTCAGGACGGGACATGGGGAAAGCCTCATTTAGCATTTCTTGGTTTTCCTCCTCCATATCAGCAGCTGATGCCAGGAGAGATTTTTTAGCCTCAGCCCTGATTCACTCTCACTTCTAAGAGGTAAAAAGAGTCAGGAGAAGTTGTTGACAATCGTCCCAAGTAGGGCAATGGGTCTGCATAACTGACTCCACTAAGGAGATCAAAGCCTGAGGCTTATCTGAAAATGTCAGATTTTGATGTTTCTAGTTGTACAAATCTTGAGGTGGAGAAGGGAGTATAAACCAGAAAAGGCCATGCAGCTTGATCCGACAGAACCTCTCGAAGAGGTAAAAGTGGTGTTGGATTGGTCCAAGACTGGAGACAGGTTGACAAAGGTGGGGATCCAGGTACCAGAGAACTGGAAGAAGCGATGGTGACAGGGGGCACATGTCGGTTCCCCTCAGCTTTCTCAGTAGTAGGGGAGGAAGAAGTGACAGTAGGAGAAAATTAAGGACCATACAGTGGTAGGTTACAGGTGATGGTAACCAGCTCCTCAAGTGGGTCCTCCATGGATGGAGGAAGAACAGGGTATAAAGGAGGAGCCGGAGCCACCTTCTTAGGATTTAGGGGTTTTGTCTATGGAGGATTGTCATTGCCTGGTCCACCGAGAGACTTAGTGACCAAGATCTGACTACAAGTCCCAAGCCCTGCCCCCTCTCCCAAGACACACATCTTAAACCAAGGAGGGGGGTGTCTGACCAGGCTTAACCATTGGTCAATATAGGAAAACTGATCTGGGTGTGGGAGCCCCCTCTCCCCAGTGACAATCCTCCAGATAGCTTGGGTGATTTGTGCATCTAGAGACCCTGTAGAAGGCCACCCAACATTAAATGACAGCCAGTTGATTTTGCAGAGGGTCTGGAGCTTGCCTTTTGAGAGACGCACTCCATAATCACCTGCAAATCCAACAGAAGAGGTTTTTATCATACAATCCAAGGACTTAAGGATTTGGATGACTGTGAAGCCTCCTGTTCCATGTTGTCAAAATTACAGGAGGTAAAAGAAATTTCTGACCTTAATGACCAATGTAAAAGTACAGCACAAGCAAGCCCTGTAACAAAAAGTACAGCAAAAATGCAAAAGGAAAGGAGAGCGCTAAGGATAACAAGAATTTAGAACTGTCATAAGCAATCAGAAATCAAAGTGGGTACCCAACCAGAATTCAGATACTCAACTGAGACTCTATTCTACCAATGTCTTGGGTCAATGAACCAGAATCTTGGGTGCCGTCAGGCTCCATTCTCTTCAACAGAGTATCCAAAACAAGTACTCATCTGAGACTCTGTTCTACCAATGTCTTGATTCAATGAGCAGAGCCTAAAGAGCAGCCCCATCAGGCTCCATCCTCCTCAACAGAGCACCAAAACAGAACAAAACAAAACAAAACAGAAACTTACCTCCCAGGAAATTGTGGATGGACTCAGGTTCTTTTGAGGTGGGAGAGAATTAGCAGTCGTTCTTTCTCCCTCTGAGCCAGATGAGAGGATATGGGGCCCTGAGCAACTCAGGGGGCACCTCCCCTATAAATTCTCCACCTAGTCAGGGAGAACTGGAGTGAGGCCACCTCCTGAGGTTGGCAAAAA
Organism: Tarsius wallacei; assembly: GCA_963574415.1. Taxonomy (NCBI): domain Eukaryota; kingdom Metazoa; phylum Chordata; class Mammalia; order Primates; family Tarsiidae; genus Tarsius; species Tarsius wallacei. The sequence continues at coordinate 4,655 of CAUYQG010052860.1, forward strand.
TATTCTTGCTGGGGCCTCCAGATGTTGTGACCAGAGTGCGAGAAAAACATTGCTAACACGCAGAGTCAGATTATGAGTCCTTTAGTAAGATGGCGACCGAGAGGGGGCTTACGCCTCCAAACTCTCAGTCCCGAATGAAGCAGGGAAAGGGTTTGTAAAGGTCAAGACTGCTGAATAGGCTACATAGCATGGGGAACAAACATTAAGTATATTAACCTACATGGCATAAAGTATAAACATAAAAATTATTAAAATCAGAAAGCAAAATGTGCAAATGTTTTCAAATAAATGCGGAACTTGTGGTTAGGAAGTTTCCAATGTTTGGGGAAACCAAGGGTGTAGGCTCTTAGTTATGGAAAGGTTACAACCTCTGATTAAGGGAAGGCTATGTAGGGGGTCATTTTTGGGTTAAAGCAGCTAAAACAGTTAACAAATGGAATCTGTTACAATGTGGGGTTACTTATAATTAACATAAGTTTTACAGGTACTTCAACAGCAGGCCAGTTAGAAGGTGGACAAGGCAGGTGTGTGGATGGATCCAGGGGGTCTTGCTCTGAGGGTAAAAGAAGGTCTGGTGTGTCTGGAGTCACAGTCTCAGTGCTGGAAGGAATGGGAGAAGTCTGGGAACAAGCAGCATTAGCTGCCAGGGTGCAGGGAGAAGCAAGTGGACGCTGGAGGTTCAGACCCTGCGAGGGCTGTGGGGCATCAGGTGGGCCAGGCTCCAAGTTACCCTCAGTGCACTGGTAGGTCTCAGGCCAGAATCCCTGGACCTCAGCCCAGTGATGTGGCCACTTTTGGGAGGACTGCTGTCAGGACCCATACATCCATCCCTGGGTAGCACCATTTTGTCTCAGGACTGGACACCTTCAGCTCCCACAGAGGAGCTGGGGCAGTCCCATGGTGCAAACTGACTCCCTCTTAGACCTCCAGCAGCTCTTGCCCAGCCCTGTGCTCCCTTTGCACCTGTGTCCCCCTGCATGTCAGCCTGAAGGGAGGCCTGCCCTTCCTTCCCTAGGGTGAAGGACCAGGGGTGGGTGGGTGGGGATGTGGTTTGTCTTTCACTGGGGCCCACATGGGAAGGGGGACGCTCCCAGCTGGACTGAATTCTCAGCTGTTCCCTGGAGGTGGAGGAAAGATCCTGTCTCAGTTGTGTGGGAGGCTGGTCCAGCAAGGCAGAGGGGTTGGCCTGTGGACATGGGTGGTGGCTGGGACAGTGAATACAGGGGAGCCCCATCAGTCCATCTCTTTTGGCCTTTTTCCTCCTCCTCTAAGAAGCTTCTGAAAACAGAGATTAGCTGGGCCCCAAGGCAGGTGCTGACCATGGGTTTACTGGACATGTTTCAGAATCAGGGCAGGGTATGTGGGTCAAATCCCTCCAAGTCCTTCTGCCTTCTGATCCTGCCTTTGAAGGCCCCTACAGGGCACCAGAAAAGTCAGTCCCATCTGTGTGAACCAATGCCAAAAGCCCTAGAAAGAAGCAGGGGCCCTTCACTCCTGAACACCCCTCCAAGGGCAGCAGGACAATATGCTCTGAATCAGAGAGTAGGGAGGATCAGTGTCCCAGACTCAGACAGGATTTGGGAGAGGGGCCAGGCAGGACCCTAGACCAGAGCCAGAACCCAGAGTTGAATATGGCCATGTCCAGTGATGGTGTGAAGTGACAGCCCCAAAGGACAGAGGGACCCATTGTCTGGGGACATCTCATCCACAGTGAAGACAGGAACCATGTTAAGGCATCAAGGAGGCTTGGGTGACATTAAAGGCCTTTCTTTCCTGAGTTCTGTATCAGGGCTGAAGCCTAGGCAGAGTAGCCCTGGGGTGAGTGCATGAGGCAGGGAGTCCTGAGCCAGCCTGACTCCTAAAGGGATTATTAAAGGAACAGCATGAGGTACCCCAACAGCACCATACCTCAGGCAGCACACACCCCTGGCTGCGGGATCAACAGCCTGCAGGAGTGTCCTCAGTGTTAGACCACATAGAGAACTCAAGGACTCCAGGGTTCCTGGTTCATGGGCCCCTACCCTTTAAGAGCCAGATAAACTCGCTGGAGAAGCTGACCAAGTCTGATTTCCTTTCAGTCAAGCCTGAGGAGTTCCCCAGGAAGGCCTGGGCCTGCAGTGAGTGTCCTGGCACCCAGACCTCTGTGGGAATCCCCCAGCATGGAGACCTTCCCCAAGGGAAAGAGTCTGGCTCTCCCCAGCCCACCAGCCAAACTCAAGTTACCCCTGGGGCAGTACCCCTCAAACAGGAGCCTTGTCCTCCCCCACCCTTGTCTAGCCAGGCTGTCCCCAAAGCTGAGGCCCAGCTGCATGAAGGGACTTATGCAGAGTACAGGGAAATAGGATGCTTTCTGGAGGCCTGGAGGTTCAGGGTATGGCCAGCTTGTCCCTGGCTCAGAACACATCACAAGTTATTTGGTGATTTGTGTGTTGGAACTCACTTTCAAAGCTCCCATGCAACTGACATCAGAAGCCAATAATTTCCATGGTATAGCTTGGAGTAAGGATGCTGAGGCCCTCTCTCTTCCATATCTTCTCTGGGAGACAAGGATCATAGGATAGGCCATTCCCTGCAACGTCACTAGGGTTCCAACACCAGGTCCTGCCCAGCCCACTGAAAATGGAGAGGCACTTGTCCCCAATATGGTGGTGCCTGCATCTGACCTTCCTTGGGGGGAAGTGACCCACATAACCCAGGAGCCAGGGCAGCATGCAGCAAACTGCCCTGAAGCCCCAGACAGCTCCTTAGGCATGTGAAATCAACATCAACAGGGAAGCTGGGCACTTGGAGGCTGCTGGGAAAGAGGGTAAGTATGGCATCCTCAAAGCCTCAGCCAGCCAGCAGTATGCCTTGGACCTCACGCTGGCAAACCTGTGTGACAAAGAACCCAACCCCCCAAACAGGGCACAAGTCCCATACCCAGAGGGGCCCAACTTGGTCTCAACCTGAGCTCTCGGAGAGGGTGGACACTAGGGATGCCCAGGATGACCATATAGGAGACCAAGCTTCCTGTGCCACTGATCAGAACAAGAATTTGGTCCATAGCAGGGCAAGAACCCTTGGAACAGTGTGTGGATACCTGAGGCCTGTTCATGATTGGCAGGGCCAAACCAGACAGGGATGCCCAGGCTCCCATGCCCTGAGTGGCCACCACATGACCACCAATGGGGCAGAGGTCTAAGGTCAAGCAGAAGGCTGGGGCCCTGCTTCCAGGATACATGCCCCAGGTTGTAGGGCTTAAGAAAACTGGTCAAGTGTGGACTCGAGAGTTCAGGTCCCTAGATCTGTCCTCCTTGGTAGGTGCATTAATTAGTTAGAAATAGGAAATACGGCCCTACTCTGTGCAAGAATGCTTCAAGTTGGGGGCCAGAGCTGCATGGGGAGGAAGAGCTTCTGGCAATGCTGGAATAGACCCTAGCTGGGTCCCAAAGTCTGTGGTCTGTCCACTTTCTTTTTCTCTGGTTGCTTGGGTTTCTGCATTTTACACTGAGTCTGCAGCCACTGACAAGCATCTTGTTAAAGGACTTCTCAGCAGTCCCTTCTGCAGCCTATGCTATAGAAACCTGCAGGAAAGTACATTGCTGTCTCTGCATGCACAACAGCGAGTGTCCAGATCTCTCCAAACTGTTAGAGATGAGTTCTCAGGTCTGTCTCAGTAATAGTATCACCAGACCATCAACATCTAGTGAATAGTCTTTTCCTCTGAGGAGTCCAGATGAGGGGTGGATGAAGACGGCTTTAGAAGTTTATCTGCTCCAGGGTAATTGCTTGCATAATATAGCTCTTTAATATTCTGATCAGCAAGGGGATCATCTGGATCTGTGGGCTTCTCAAGTCTGTGTGCACTCCTCTCCTGTTACCTTCTCTATTTATTCAGGAGCATGTGAAAAACTTATTCATTTGGTATCTGGGTGTGGTACAGGCCAGTTTATCCAACATGCCACTGGTGGATGTGGCTTTCCCCAGTTGGCCAACTGGCCATGCCATCAGTGATGAATCTGTCTCCCCATATTCTGCATATTGTACTCTTTGTTGATATCTAACTTTGGCAAGTCATCTTTTAAAAACAATTCTGCATCATGAACTTAAATGGGCAGGTGATACTCTAGGCCTAAGAGGCAGGTTTAACAGTCATTCTTCAATTTCCTTCAGGTTTGGCACTCTTCAGTCTTCCTGAAACTCATGCGGAGCCCAGAGCACCAGCAAAACACTGAGTGGCCTGACACAGATAATGCATTTTTTTCCTAACACTTTCCTTTGATACATGAGTTTTCTTCAAAACATGTCTGACACAAAATGGGGAAGTCCACCTCCTCCCAGTTTGGCTTGTTTTAATTATTGGAATCAAGTGAGGCTGCCATCGTGAGAGTGTTTGGAGGCAGCAGGACCTTTTAGGTGAAAAAGAGGACCACCCCAGTCCTGTGAGGTCTAGCTCTTCTATATTCCCATGTTCTTGAAACCCTGAGTGACACTGCCTTTGATGGTATATGATTCCTCTTTCTTGACACAAGTTGAAACTCACTTCCAAGGAATCTCAATTCTTATAAGAAATGTTAAATTTCCTGGTCTCTTCAAGGACTGGTCTGGGAAGGACAGAGAAATGTGGATCCATCTTGAAACTATTCACATGGTATATTTGAATGTTTTTAAGAACTTCCTTCTGTTCTGACATGGACTAAGCATGACCTTAACAACAACATCAAGAAAAGAAACAGAGAGAGAACAAACAGAAAGCAAAAAATAAAATGTCAGACTAAAGTCTTAACAATAACTACTTTAAATGTAAATAGTTTAAAATAATCAATAAGAGACAAACATTGACCAAAGTAGATTAATAAATATGACCATGTATATGCTCTCTAGAAGAAACTCACTTCAAATAATAATACATAGATTTAAAGTAAAAAGGCTCAGAAAATGCAAGTATTAATGAAGAAAAGCACAAGTAGTTATATTAATATCAGATAAAGTAGATGTAAGAGAAAATTATTTGAGACATAGAGAAAAATTAAATAATAATACAAGAGTATAAAGGGGCTGGGTGTGGTGGTTCACACTTGTAATGCCAGCACTTTGGGAGGTTGAGGCAGGAGAATCACTTGAGCCCAGGAGGTCCAGACTTGCCTGGGCAACATAGTGAGACCTTATCTCTACAAAAAAAAAGCCAGTGTGCAGTGTGGTCGTGCATGCTTGTAGTCCCAAATTCTTGGGAGGCTAAAGTGGGATGATTACTTGAGCCCAGGAGGTCACAGCTGAAGTGAGCTGTGATCTTGCCCTGCAGTCTAGCCTTGTGGACAGAGGAGAACCTGTCTCAACAGACAAGCAAAAGATACAATTTAAAAAAATGATAAAAGGCTTAATCCATGCATAAGGCATAGCAATTCAAAATGTGTATGTACTAACCAACAGAGCTGAAAAATGTGAAACAGTAACTGGAAGAAACTGAAAGAAATAGACAATTAGACAAATACACAATTCTAGTTGTAGACTTTGACATTTTTCTCTAAAAAATAGAACAGAGAACATTTCTGCAGCAAAATGCAAAAAAGTAGAACAATTAAACATCATCACCAACCAATAGGATCTAGTTGACATCTGTAGAACAATTTAATCAATATCAGAATATGCATTCTCTTCAAATGCTCTTGGAACAGAAAGCAAGACAGACCATCTCCTTGACCATGACACAAGCTCAAACAAATTTTAAAAATCAGATTAAACTGTGTGTTCTCTGACTACAATGAACTCAGACTAGAAAACAACAACACAAAGACAACATAATCATCTCCAGCTTAGAAACTTAAAGGGGAAGTCTACAGGAAAACCAAAAATATATTGAACTGAAAGACAATGAAAAGACAACATATCAAAATTTGTTGACACAGCAAAAGCAGTGCACAGAAATTTATAGCACTAAACTAATCTATTAGAAACAAAAACAAGTCTCCAAATAATCTAATTTCCCACATGAAAAATCTAGAAAAAGAACAGTAAAGTAGACCCAACGGAAACATAAGAAAGGAAATAATAAAAATAAGAAGATAAATAAAATTGAAAATTAAAAAAATACTAGAAAGAAAGAAATAAAAGGGCAGATTCCTTCATAAACGGTCTCACTCCTTAAAAAAAAAATAAAATGGACAATACTCAAGCAAGACTAAGGAAAAAAAAAAGACAAGACACAAATTACCATATTGGGAACAAAACAAGGGATATCAGACCTTAAAGACATAAAAGATATAATAAGGTGTATGAGTCTATACAGCTGCCATACCAGCATCTGGGTGACTTAAAAACAATTTTTTTCTTACACTTCTGGCAGCTGGAAGTCCAACATCAAGGTCCCAGGACAGCTGATTTCTCCTGAGGCCTTTTTCCTTAGTTGGCATATAGCTGACTTCTTGTTGTTTCCATACATGGTCTTTTCTCTGAGTGGCCCACACCCTCACGCCTCTCTTCTTACTTCTTATTATGACAATAGTCATATTGCATTATGGCCTCACCCTTATGACCCCATTTAACTTTTCTTTTCTTTTTTTTTTGGACAGAGTCTCCCTCTTTCACTCAGGCTGAAGTGTAGTGGCACATCCATGGTTCACCACAGCCTCAACCTCCTAGGCTCAGGCAACTCTCCTGCCTCAGCCTCCCTAGTAGCTGGGACTACAGATATGTGCCACCATGCCTGGCTACTTTCTTTTATTTTCTGTAGATACAAGGTCTCACTATATTGCCCAGGCTGGTCTTGAACTACTGAGTTCAAGTGATCCTCCAGCCTTGGCCTCCCAAAGTGCTGGGATTACAGGCATAAGCCACTGCACCAGGTCTCCCCATTTAACCTTAACTATCGCTTAAAAGGTATTCCACATGCAGTCAAAATAAGAGTTATGACATCAATATATGACTTCTGCAGATACACAACTCATTCCATAATATAAGTGCATGCTATAAACAATTCTATACATATAAAATTTAACAGCTTAGATGAAATGGACCAATTCCTCAAAAAAGCACAACTTAACACAATCATCCAATGAGACACTGATATTTTTGAATATCCCCACACTATGAAATAGAAATCATAGTTTTAAAACTGAAAAAGAAAAAAATCCAGGCCCAAATAGTTTGCTGAGTTTTCTATCTAGTGTTTTTAAGAATTAACACTATTTTCACTCAATTTTGTCCATATAGTAAAAGAGGAGGAAATACCTCCCAGTACATTTTAGAAAGCTAGTATTACACTCAAACACAATCAGAAAAAAGGCAGCGCAACAAAAGAAAGCTGCAAAAATAATATGCCTCTTCCATATTGATTTGGAAATCACTAATAAAATGCTATTAAACAGATCCACATCTCTTTACCCATGGGTGAATTTCTACTAGGAATCATAAAGATTTGGGGAAATCAAAGGACATTCTTTATTAAGAGTCAAAATTGTAGATGCCTATCTTGAATGGATTACCTTGAATTTTTTGGCTCTAGCTACCTATCAATCAATCATCGATTGGACCATATTCAATTCCATAATCTATATCAGATGTAGCCTATAGCCAAAGAGAAAAAGATGCAACAGCATTATCTTATTATCTGTGAAGTCAAATCAATAGTTCCTGGAGTCAGAATTTTTAAAGATAGAATAATCATACTTTTTTGAACAAAGAGGGCAGAAGCAATTCAAACATTTAAATCTAAATTTTGTCTGGGCATAGTGGTTCACACCTATAATTGCAGCACTTGGGCTGAGGCGAGAGGATTGCTTGAGCCCAGACGTTCCAGACCAGCCTGGACAACATAGCAAGACCTTGTCTATAAAAAAAAATAAAAAAATTAGCAGGTGTTGTGTCATGAACCTGTAGTCCCAGCTATTAGGGAGGCTTAGGTGGAAGAATAATCTGAAGTGAGTCATGAGCATGACACTGCACTCCAGCCTGGGTGACAGAATGAGACTCCTACTTAAAATTTTTAAAAACATTTCTTTGGGAATACTATCATGTTAGAAAGTAATGGAATGAACAATGCTTACTAAAATTTCATACTTTTCTCCCAGAATAATGAGATGGAAGTCCAGTTTCTTCATAAGTGTCTTCATACAGTGATAAAATTAATCTCCTTATGAATCAAATAATAGTTCTCAAAAAATAAATGCTAAAAACATGACATATTCTCTGAGTAAAAGAAAGCAAGGCAAATTGAGTTAGATATTATTGTAGCAAATTATATACAAGATCTTACTGCAGCATGTTTTATAATGGTGAAACTAGAACTAAAAAATGAAAAAAATTTAAATTTCTATCAAAGAATGAACAGTTAAAAAAATAATGCACACCTATTCTTTAGAGTACATTTAAGATATTCAAAATAGTAAGTTAGAATCATGTGCACTAATATGGGAATAAGTTAATAATATATTGCTTGGGATATAGCAAAATAAAAAATGTAGTATGATATAGCTTATGATAAAAACTTTATGTATACTTATAAATTTATAGAAAATAGCTAGAAGAATAAACACATACCTGTTAATAACAACTCCTTCTAAGAAGGAAGTTTGGAGGGAAGGGATGAATGAAAAGACTTTCACTTCATAACAATCTGTATAATTTGGCTTTTTTTCTTTATAATTGGAAAAAGAAAAAAAATAGTCCTGTTACCATTTGGTAGGAGGGCAACAGTTTTATTTCCATTAATACTTGCACTGTACGGCCGGGCCTGGTGGTGGCTTAGCCTGTAATCCCAGTGCTTTGGGAGGCCGAGGTGAGTGGATTGCCTTAGCCCGCGGGTTTGAGACC
>CAUYQG010052861.1:0-32457 GCA_963574415.1 Tarsius wallacei
TTTTTTTTTTTTTTTTGAGTTGGAGTCTCACTCTGTCGCCCAGACTGGAGTGCAGCGGCCGCTCCCGGCCACCACAGCCTCGACCTGCTGGGCTCCGGCGATCCTTCCGCCTCAGCCTTCCAAGTAGCTGGAACTACAGGCATGCGCTACCACGCCCGGCCAATTTTTTGATTTATTGTAGAGATGAAGTCTCGCCTGCCCAGGCGGGTCTCGAACCCGTGGGCTCAGGCAGTCCACTCACCTCAGCCTCCCAAAGGCGTGGGATTACAGGCTGAGCCACCGAGCCTGGCTAATTTTTGATTTATTGTAGAGATGAGGTTTCACCAAGTTGCCCAGGCGGGTCTCGAACCCGTGGGCTCAGGCAATCCACTCACCTCAGCCCCCCAAAGGCGCGGAATTACAGGCTGAGCCACCAAGCCCGGCGCATTTTTCTACTGATGTATTTTGACCTTTTGTTTCAGTACTTTATTTTTCGTAGAGCTGGTATAATGGTGACAAATTCCCTCAGCATTTGCTTGTCCTCAAAGGACTTAATTTCTTCTTCTTTTATGAAACATAGTTTTGTGGAATATAAAATCCTTTGTTGACTATTATTCTGTTTAAGGAGATTGAAAGTGTGGTCCCAATCCCTTCTGACTTGTAGGGTTTCTTCTGAGGAATCTGCTGTTAGTCTGATAGGTTTATCTTTGTAAGTTATTTGATGCTGTTGTCTCACTGCTCTTAAAATTCTTTCCTTTACATTAACTTTGCATAGCGGGATGATTATATGCCTTGGGTATGACCTTTTTGCAAGGGTGGGGTTCTTTGGGCTTCTTGTATCTGGATGTTTAAATTTCTGGCAAGGCCAGGAAAGTTTTCTTCCATTATTCCTCCAAATAGGTTCTCCAAACCTTAGGAATATCTATTATTCTTAGGTTTGAATGTTTTGCATAATTCCACATTTGTTGGAGATGTTGTTCCATTCTTTTGATTCTTTTTTCTTTATTGTTTCTTTATTGTTGTCTGATGGGTTAATTCAAAAGACTTGTCTTCATGTTCTGAGATTCATTCTTCTGCTTTTTCTAGTCCACTGTTAAAACTTTCCACTGCCTTTTGTACTTCCCTAAATGATTCTTTCGTTCCCAGAATTTCAGTATTTCAGTTTTTTTAAAAAAAGGTTTCTATCTCTTTGGAGAATTTTTCATTCATGTCCTGAATTATTTATTTATTTATTTATGTTGGTTTTCAAATAAAATTACTGTCTAGTGAATTTGAGGATATTTAGAGGAGTCTATTTGGCTATCTGCACAACTCCAACTAAACATATCCTTGGTAAGAATGTTAGACATACAAAACACACCAAAATTGCTAAAACCATTCTTGCCTAAAAGATTTGCCAGGTTTAAGCAAAAGACTCCCTCAAGTTTCCTTTAATGCCAGTTTTTCGTAAATATGGCAATCATCCTCTAATTTCACCATTTTCATAAATTGTTTTCAAGTTGCTAACATGGTTAGTAAATTTTTTTTTTTTTTTTGAATTGGCGTCTCACTCTGTCGCCCAGACTGGAGTGCAGTGGCCGCTTCCGGCCACCGCAGCCTCGACCTGCTAGGCTCCGGCGATCCTTCCGCCTCAGCCTTCCGAGTAGCCGAAACTACAGGCGCGCGCTACCACGCCCGGCTAGTTTTTTTGATTTATTGTAGAGATGAGGTTTCGCATGCCCAGGCGGGTCTCGAACCCGCAGGCTCAGGCAATCCACTCACCTCAGCCTCCCAAGGCGCGGGATTACAGGCTGAGCCACCGAGCCCGGCATGGTTAGTAAATTTAAGGAAGGAAGAGAAAAGGAATATTTTAGCTTCCAACTCTGTTCCACACTACACCAGCATACTCACATATCATCACACCAGATTTAACCCAAACCTTTGAGGTGAGACATGATTCCCTCATAAGTCTCAGATGAAGAGCTGAAATTCAAAATGGTCAAAATCTACCCAAAGTCACATGGCTAAAAAGTCAGGACTCAAATACTGGATAAATCTTGGTTAGAATCCACCGAAGCACTATCTAAAGCAAGGTTGTTCTGAGTGTGAGAGCTTGGAAATTAAAATATTTGTAACCATCATAAAGCAATGCAATTTTGGTTTGAACAAGGATATTTGGGTGAAGGCAGTAAACAACCACAAGGTTGTTCAAGAATCCTTGCAATTAATTTTTAGAGAAAAAAATAAAATCAGAGTTGACACATATTTTTCCATTCACAGTGTTCTCTTCTATCAGCTGCAAATGTAAGGGTGGTTTTCAAGACTACATCAAAGTGATCTTAAAATAAAGATAAATGCATCTGACTGGTATTTTTAAGAGTATTTTTAGAGTTCTACTTTTATCCGATAAAGTCAGGTTTGCTAGAGATTTGTGATAAGTAAATTCTCTTAATATGGGGATCTTCTGCCATTTCACTACCCCAAATCCAAAGGTTTCTTTGGTTCAGCTCCCATTTTGCAGCCTAAGTATACCTGAACCCTAAATTCCCACCAATTCTATCTCTGTGTCCTAACACCAACAAGGAAGAATTATCACTAGATATATAGAAAATTCTTTAGGAGTAAAAGACCAGAGAAATGGGCGAATGAGTTCTTTAATCATTTTGTTTTGCAAAAAGACTGATAAGAATAGATAAAAAATGACAGATGTACTTGAAATCAGAGTTAGGGTTACCTGGGTGGTTTTAATAAAGAAAAATTTCTGAGTTTTAACAAAGAAAAAACAACACTTCACAAGAGAGGAAGCATTTATTTTAACTATGAATCAAGTATATTTGGAAAAATTCCCCTTTCTATAGTACAATATGGAATATATAGTTAAATAGATTATTAACCTTATAAAATTGTGTGATCCTTTTGCATATTGCTGAAGAAATTGGTGAGCTCATGTGGGTTCCTCTCAAACTAGAAAAGATTCAATTTACTAACCTAGAATCAACCTCATTCTATCTACTCAGTGTTTGTTGTAGTGCCCACTGATGAGTGTCATAGCTGCCATATTAGATAAAATGTTCCTCCTGAACAATGCCCAAATATGCCTAAAATTGCAGATGACAGTTGTGAGCTTTTTTGGCTGCTTATCTGTCTGCCTTAGATATGACCCTAAATTAGGCATCAGAAGGTATAGTGCTTAATACAGATTTCGGGCACAATATACCTTCTCACAATTAGTTGAAAGTGCTGTTTTGTAATTAAAGGGTGAAGTGGGGCATGATGAACATATGGAAAAGGAGACCCTTAATAAGTGATGGAGCCTTCAAAAGAAATTGCTAATTAGTATGCATTTGATGTGCACTATACCAATTTTAAGACTTTGCCTTGAATAAATTGCTATGTTGGGTGTTCGAAGGAGTGGTGAGATTAGCATTTACAAAGGGGGCAATTTTCTGTCTTCTTGACTCTGTTAAATGGAGGAAATAACTTCCAAGACTGGAGCAGTAGTTAGCCCATCAATCATTCTCACAGCTGGAAACTGGGGATCCCAAATGCAGAGATCAGTTAATCCGTCAGCTAATAAGTTCATAGTGGCACCATATGGCGCAGGGCCACTCCACACTGGGACAAGGACAGAACTGTTTACACAGGCATGCTGCTTTCTCAGGTAGCACCCTGCTGACAGAACTCTTTGTTCTGAAGGATCAATTTACTTTGCACAGTAAATTGACTGAATTGATCAGTTCAGAGCATATAATTGTTGACTAATCCTGTGGAATCATGTCTCATCCATGTGAGAGGGACAAAGAGGTGCTGCCCATGGTCTGGTCTGGGGCTCCATACTGGTGCTATTCTCATCAGACAAACTGGACACTGATTAAAGGACCAGTGGATGGTAGATACGTAGTCAGCATTGACTTCAAACCCCAAAGGGAAGAGAAACCCTGCTACGTCCAGAAGGGCTTTGCTGGGTGTCTTTACCCAACTGGTATCATGACTTAACTTGGAATAAAAACAGTCAATCCAAGCAATTTAGGTACAGATCCCTTTTCAAATACTTGCCTGGAAAAATGAAAAAGAACCACTCCATCTCCAAATCTAGCAAGTTACTCCACTCATGGTCATTTCTAAATGTGCCATTTATTGTTTTAAAAGGAAAGAAGCTAAAAAAGAAAGAAAAAGAAGTTTAAGAAAAGCATGGAAGCTGCAAGATAAGTGAGAAACACATTTCTTAGGCATTGTGCAAAAGTGGCTGAGCCATCCACTGTCATGCCTTGTCTGGGGTATGGGAAAATGCATCAGGGCTTTTGAGAGCAAATTAGAGCAGAATCTTCCCATCCCTGCACATTGGTGTGAACCATCGTGCTTTGTTCTGTAGATGTGTTTGATCTGACTTTGTTTTTTCCTTCTCACATAAAAAAATAAAAGAAGAATAAATAAAATGAAAAAAATTCCACCAATAGAGATAAATGTTGGACATAGTTCCCTTCAACTAAAGGTTTTCTTCAATAGCTAGTGTCAATAGAATCATTTCACATCAATGGTTTGAAAAGAGAATTGTGTTCAATAGGAACTGAAGCCATTTGGAGTTGCCGAGAGGACTTTTGCTTATTAAATGTCTGAATGGTAATGAACTTTATACAACCACCCCAAGAGTTTCCACCAATTAGAGAGCTATTGATTCCTTTACTTATTTTATTGAGAATAAATGTCTGAGATTAGTGTAATAAAGAGAAATCGAATCAAGTTTTTGGTTTGACAGTCTTTGGAATCTTAAGGGTTATCTGGGTTTTTCTCTTTTCTGTAAAGCAACATATGCTTGATGATACTTACTTAAGCCAGGAGAAAGGGAGATACAATTTAGTGGCAGTTGACATTTTATCATAAAAATCTGCAATTAGTAATTCACAAGTATCACCAATGTATCTTCCCAAATTTCTATGTATTTGCAATTTTTTCCTCTCATGGAGTTTTTCATTTCTCTACCATTACATTCACAGTATACAATATTCCACAGCATTGAAAAATGAAAAACCAAGAGGCATTTGCATATTTTATTTTAGAAACTGTCATAATGAGAAAAAGATAAAATATAAATAATTCTGTAGAAATGCTTTTAAGTTAAACTTGAGGAATGAAAACAAAAGACAGAAATGTAAATTGTATAATGAAAACATAAGTGAAATCTAGTGTGAAAATAGGTACTTTGCCAAAAGAACTCTTTTTAGGAGCAAAAAACACTTTGTGATTTTCTGGTAAAATCTTCTTTTTAATGTTATCAGATTGTGCTCTCTCTTGCCATAGATATCATATGAGGCAAGCTTTAACTCTTTCTGAATCATTCATGTGTCAGTTTTCCATTTATTTAATCAAAAACGCACCTCAAATTTGACTTGAATCCCCAGATTCTGAATCTTCAAGAGCAAATCCATTTCTTTGCCCTGTCCAGGATCTCCCCACAGCCCCCCTCACCCATATTTCAGCATTTACCTAATATAAAGGTGATACTTAAGTTCTTGCATTTCTAACTAAAAGACAGAACTCCTGGTCATTGAAATAATGTTTTATGTTATCTATTCAAAACCTGTTACATAATTTTGTTGTTAAATAAAGCTTCATAATTTTAAAAACTTTTAGTTTAATGATTTTTTCAATAAGTAGTAGGTTTGGAGAGATTGTAAACATTACAATTTACCAAAATTTTGGCCAGGAGTTTCCCCCCATTTTCTCATTTTATATGCATTCATATCCTTCCTTGATTCTCTTGGAGAGAAAATCTTTGGAAATCTTTGAAATTTTTTATTAGTCAGAAAATTAAGAAAGCACTTCACAGTTAGTGGCAATATGCTCCAACTTTCAAGAGCAATTTTGAATTCATTATCCCAAAATCTTTACATAAAATCTTCAACAGATTTAACCTTTTTTTATTTTTTAACTACTTAGCAAAAAACTAAGAACCCAAGGGAAAATATACATTTTCTTCTCCTTATTACTACTGCCCTTTTTCTTTCTGAGCCTTTCTCACTGAAGACAAAGAAAACTTCTCTCCCATCTCATTATAGTATGTCCCTTACAGATTCTATCTCTCAAATGCACCATTAGATGTGTTTTCTTTCTTCTGTAGTCTCAGCTAAAGAAATGCCTATTCAAGGGCTTTAGAAATTTGCTGTTTTCAAAACTAGTTTTGGTTGTTTGGGTTGGTCAGTAGAGTTCTTCATAGACTAAGGCAAGGCAAAGGTCAAGACCTAGGGCGATTTCTCTTTGCTGTTGCTGCAACTTCTTTATCTACCCACCAAAAATTTTACTCCCAAGTCTGTAATATTTTCCTCCCCTACTTTACTTCATCTCCTTAGCAATGATTCCTATTTATCATATTATATATATATATTTGTTTATTTGCCTCTTTTATTGCTTCTTTTACCCCAACATAAGCCAGATGAGGCTAGAGACTTTTGTCTGTTTTTAACTTCTGTGTTCCAGTATCTTTAATAGTACCTAACACACAGCCCTCAAAAAAAACCATAATTTGAGATACTTGTACAAAATACATATGCAAAAATAGAACCAAATATACTCATTTATGTCAATGGAAGTGAATTACTTTAAAAATATTATTTCAAGTTTTTTTTTCAGACTTGTTTCATACTGATTCTATAAATATTTATTTTTCAGATTGAGTAGTATCTGTGACTTTTAGGCATTGCTGTGGGTAAACATGGAAATAGGAATAGTAAGAAAAAGTAAAAGTCTTTCTTTTGTTATTTATTTTATGTTTTAATTAAAGATTTGATATAATGTGAAAATTAATGGTCAATAATATGATTTGGAAATATCCATTGAATGTCATCTATATAGTAGTCTTTGCTTCTATCACTATGAATCGCTAGGGAACTAATACTTTGTTTGATAAAGAAAGTCTGTCTTAATGTCCAATTCTTAATATAGATAATATAGCAATTCATTATGCATATAATAAAATTTGTATAGTTACACATAATCCCTTTTCTTTAAAAGTTGTGTTCTATTCTGACATGCCCTGAAGTCAGCTCTTACCAGTTCATGAGAGCTGATTTTGTGTATTTCTTCCCACACTCCACATTTAGTAGCATCAAATAGTAGCCTGAAATTGGTCATGGTGGGAGTATCACAAAAATTGGTAAATGCTACAAATCAGCATGGTTAAACTATTATGAGCACACCACTAGCCTTATCTGAGTCTGATGAAACTAAAAGCTAGCTAATACATCAAATACAACTCAACAAAAGATACAACTTCCCAACATAAAATGCTTTTGATTCATACTAAACTTTATCATTCATCTATTTTTTTCTTTTTCCATCAAGTCAAGTAATAGTCAAGTGTTACCCTTCAGATGAAACTTACCATAGCAACTACTATTTTTCCAGATGTCCAATATGTACTTATAATGTGATGAATGATGATGGTATATGGGTAATAAATCTTAACCCAAAGCAAGGGAAAAAGATGTTTTATTATTCCCTTTGAAATGCCGGATGTCAGTATGTTTGGGTTACTTTGTTCCACTCCCCTCTTCCTGGTACTTCTGTACAGAATTATTCAGAAAGAACAGAGAAACCGGAAGTTACTTCTGATTCATTTACCACAGTGGTCTGAGTAATACATTTGTATCAAATGTGCTAGAGGAAACCATAAGAGTCTAATTCATTTGAAAACAAATCTTTAGTGGGACAAAGAAGACTGGCATATCTAAAAATGATAAAAGAAGCCATGAAGGTTCAAGTTCTGGTGCTCCACTTGTGTTTGAAGGAATTGTAGGAGTTCTTGAACAAAAGATAGATCTTATGTTTGTCCTCGGTTTTCATTTATTGTCTTAGTTCAAGTTGCTATAACAAAATACCATAGACTGTGTGGCTTAAACAACAAACATTTATTTCTCACATTTCTGTAGGCTGGGAGGTCTAAGATATAAAGTTGGCAGATTCAATATTTGGTGAAGACCCACTTCCAGGTTTGCAGATGGTTGCCTTCTTGCTGTGTTCTCATATGGCAGAGAGAAATGGGAAGTGAAAGGAAGACAAATAAAGAGAGAGGTGGACTCTGGTCTCTTCCTCATCTTAGAAGAGCACTGATCCCATCATGAAGGTTCCACCTTGACAACTTTATTTAAACCTAATTACCTCCCAAAGGTCCCAACTCCAAATACCATCACATTGAGGATTAGGATTTCAGCATATAAATTTGAGGGGATACATTCAGTTCACAGAAATTATAGATCTTTATGTTTTTGTTTTCTGAAATGCCTTCATGTGTTGGTGAGTTTTTGCTTGGAAAACCAATATTATTTTATTACCTGGATAAAATATAATTTTGTTTACTTTTTGTGTTTAGAAAATCATCTGAACTAAATAATATTAGAAAAGATGAAGACACTACACAGTAAAATCAGATAACAAGAGAATTTTCAACCATTTTAAATTTTAAAAATTAGGAATATTTCATTGATTTTTAAAAAACAAGAGCAAAGCAAAATGTCAATATATAAATTGCTTAATGTCTTCTTTAGTCTCATAATTCTAAACATTAATGATAACAGTTTATTTTAGTATCAAATATTCATAGAGCAAATGCCTCAAAAAAACAGGAAATTGAGTAAAAATCTTGACATGACTCACTAAGGAGAGCACAAATAATCTTACTAAAACATTGCTATGGTGGTAGTAAAGATATCTAATTTGAGACTATTGGTCTGAATAAAAACATTAAACGTAATTGTGGAGATAAAAGAGACATCTATTTTATGTCATTTAAGGTTTGATGTACTTAATGTTCAAAGTCTACCTGGTCCTGAGACTCATTAATGGTGTAGCAACTTGCTCCTTTCACTTTGCCTCCACTCTTTGCAATCTTAGAGAATATAGCTGAGGGATTGTGTGGCTGATCACAAGCTGCGCTAAAAAGGAAATAAACTAGCTGCTGCAGTGACTTTCTCAGTAACTGGAGATGGAGAAAACAAAATAAAGACTTTTTTCTACCCCTAGAGTAGGTGGCATTTATCTGTAGAAGTAGCACTGCAGTGTGACTAAATCATTACACTTTTTGTATGCATTTAGAGTGAAAATGATCAACCCCTCAGAGTTATCAGGACTAATCCAACCCTAAGTGCAATAGTCCATGTCACCGCTTCCAGCTGAAAACAAGGAATAAAAAGAGCCAGCTCCTAGAAAGATTCATGCCCATTTAATGTCACAGTGATGGCCAATCCTGGAGACTTGGTGAAAATTCCAACCATATGAGTCCCATTCAATTAATGACAACTATTTCAGGTACAGCAGAAACACTTGCTGACCATAAACACCCATTAGCTGACTTTCTTAACTAATACCATAAAGTGAAATCGGACTAGTGTGCTCTCGTTAAAAAAAAAAAAAAATGATAGAACAACCTCCGATTTCCAGATGAGTGAAGGATAAGATATAAACAAAGATTGAATAAAAAGTAATAAGGGAAAAAATGAGATGGAAAATAATCAGAAAGAGTGATTATAGGAAAGAAAGGGTTTATACCAGAAGAAAATATTTGATTAAAAAAAACATGTAAATGATTGCCATTTATATGAGAAGGTCTGAGAAAGTGTGGGCTACAGATAATTCATCACTTGATATAATTTCCTACTAATTGGATGTCCTTTTATAGCTGCATGCTATTGGCATTCATAACATAGCCACACTCCTACATATGTACCTATACACAAAAGTATCATAGAATTTCTTTTTTTTTTTTTGAGTTGGAGTCTCACTCTGTCACCCAGACTGGAGTGCAGTGGCACACTCACAGCCGTGACAGCCTTGACCTCCCGGGCTCAGGCGATCCTTCTGCCTCAGCTTTCCAAGCCATAGTATCTTAATGCTATAAAAGACTTAGAAATTATTTGACTCATAGTGAATAAATACAAGGCATGCATGGTAACTCTCATTACCCCAAATTCCCATGCAGGTACCACTAATTAACCACAACATTCTTTCTCCCTATTTCCAAACTTGGTTTCACATCATGCATAATCCAGTGTTCTAGATGGCCACTACCAATTGAAGTGGAATAACATACAACATGAAACTTATTTACCATTCCTAATTTGACAAACTTTTTTTTTATTTTCCACATTTTCCACATGGCCTACTAGGCTAATAAAAACTCCCTTTTCATCCTGTTATAAGCACACAGTTGCTAGATAAAATGGTTTCAAAGAATCTTAAAATATATGACTGAGTTCTAAAGAAAGAAAATAAATTCTCAGACACCAGAAATAAGTAAGAAACTTAAAGACAGATCTGTACTTGTGTTAGTTGACACCATGTTAGGCCAGGAAGCTATTTGATATATTATTTATAAAGACTCTGTTCTTAATACTCAGACAGTTTCAAGACATGTGACTGCACATTCAAAGTGAGGTGTTGAAACTGAATGTGCTACATAAACATGGTATCCAGAAACAATTCTGCCCTATGGGAAAGGGGAGTTGTAAAAAATTTACCCCTAAGTCTAGGTAAGCCAAAATAAATTTTTAAAAAGCTATAAGAAGTAACATCTCCAATCTTCACTCATATATGGGTCTGCAATCTGAATTATGTCATTGTGGAACACCACAAAAAGAAATTAAGGCAGAAGCTAGACACAGACCAATAAAATCTCTGAAGTAACCTGGAGAAGCTAACAGAAGCATACTGAATTTGGACAATCCCAAACTCAAGAGCGCAGAAACTCTCCCTTTAAAAAAAAAATCACAGCTGAAGATAATTTAAACATTTAAAACTACAAATTACACAGTATATTATTCATCATGAAGATTGGCAAAGTCAAAATAAGAAAAGTTGTACTACAAGACTTTGAAATAATAAAATAATGTGAAAGACATAACAAAATAAGTGGGTTTAAAATATTAAACAAAATAATTGAATAGGAAGTATAATAAAAGAGCACACGCTATGAAAAAAGAAGAGCTGAAATTGTAAACACTGGAATTTAAAAAGTTGAAAAACAGTTGAAATTGAAAAAGATTCAAATTGACCTTCTAGAAATGAAAAAAAGTCACTTAAATTAAAAGTGTAGTAGATGAATTTAAAGTTGATTAGACACAACTGAAAAGATAATTCTTGAACCAGAAGACAGCTCTAAAATAATTGCTCAAAATGCAGCACAAAGAGCCAAAGAGATTGAAAATATGAAGAAGAGATGAAGATGTATATAGCACAGACTGAGAAAGTCCTACATGCATCTCACAGAAATTCTAGAAAAAGAGAGTTGTGAGAATAGGATACGTAGTAACATTCAAAGATTATGGCTGAATATATATGAAAGCCATAAATATTTGAAATAAGTATAATTACGACAATCCATGAGCATGGGATGTTTTCCGTTTGTTTGTGTCCTCTGCAATTTCTTCCATCAGTGATTTGTACTTCTCCTTTAGAGATATTTCATGTCCTTGCTTAAACAAACCCATGTGTATTTAGTTTTTTGACTGCTATTGTAAGTGGAATTGAGTTCTTGGTTTTATTTTCAGCTTGGTCACTATTGGTGTATAGCACTGCTACTGATTTGTGTACGTTGTTTTTTTTTATACTGAAACTTTGCTGAATTCGTTTATCAAATCCAGGAGTATTTTAGAGGGGTCTTTAGGATTCTCTAAGTATAAGCTTACATTGTCAGTTTAATTTATTTTTTTCCAATTGGTCACACTTTATTTCTTTCGCTTGCCTGATTGCTCTGGTTAAGACTTCCAGCACTATGTTGAATAGGAGTGGTGAAAGTGGGTATCTTTGCCGTGTTCCATTTTTGAGGGGGAATGTGTTCAACTTTCCGTCCAGGATGGCATTGGCTGTGACCATATTACCCAATGTAATCTACAGTTTCAGTGCGATCTCTATCACACTATCAATGTCATTTTTCACAGATTAGAAAAAACTATCCTAAAATTCATATAGAACCCAAAAAAGAGCTATAATAAGCAATCCTAAGCAAAAAAGAACCAAGCTAGAGACATCACATTACCTGATTTCAAATTAAACTTCAAGGTTATGGTAACCAAAAAAGTATGGTACTGGTATGAGAGCAGACACATGTACCAATAGAACAGAATAAAGAATCCAGAAATAAACCCAAATTTCTACAATGAACTGATCTTTGACAAAGCAGACAAAGACATATAATGGGGAAAGGACACACTAATCAACAAATGGTGCTAGGAAAATTGGACTGGCACATGCAGAAAAATAAATCTGGATCCCAATCTCTCACCATATGCAAAAAAAAAGCCTCAAGTTAGATTGGAATAAAAACTTAAAAGTCAAGCCTGAAATCATAAAAATCCTAGAGGGAAATCTAGGAAAAATGCTTCTGGACATTGTCCTGGACAAAAATTTTTAAAAAGTGTGGCTAAGACACCAAAAGCAAATGCAACAAAAATAAAAATAAACAAGAGGGACATAATTAAACTAAAAAGACTGTGGACAGCAAAAGAAGCAATCAACAATGCAAATATGCAACCTATAGAATTGGAGGAGATATTTGTAAATTATACATCTGACACAGAACTAATATCAAGAATCTACAAAAATACAAACAAATCAACAAGAAAAAAGCAAATAATCCCATAAAAAAGTGGGCAAATGACAAGAACAGACGTCTCTCTCAAAAGAAGATGTACAAATGGCCAACAAACATATGAAAAATGCTCAACATCACTAATCATCAGGGAAATGTAAATTAAAACCATAATGAGATATCGCCTTACACCAGTCTGAATGACTATGATTAAAAGATAAAAACATAGATGTTTGTGCAGATGTGGTGAAAAGGGAACACTTTTACACTGTTGGTGGGCATGCATATTATTATAACCTCTTTAAAAATTAGAACGGAGATTTTTCAAAGAACTACAAGTAGATTTACCATTTGATCCATAAATCTCACTCACTACTAGGTATCTAACAAAGAAACAGAGGTTGTTGCACATTAAAAAAAAATCTGCATTTGGATGTTTATTACAGCACAATTCACAATTATGAAGATCTAGAATCATTTTAAATGCCATCCATTGATCAGTGGATGATGAAATGTATTGTATGTGTATACTTCAAATAATTTATAATTTAAGTAATTTTCTCATACTAACTTAATATTCACAAAAACCTAGGAAGTATTATTATAATTCCCATTTTGCAGATGACAAGTGGAAACAGAGAGAGGTTGTCTGATTTGAGCTGCTATAACGAATTACCATAAACTAGGTATCTGATAAACATCAGAAATTTATTTTTTTTCAATTCTGGAGGTTTCAGGTCTGGAGGTTCAAGTTATATAAATACCATGGAATATTATTCAACCATAAAAAAGAACGAAATAATGTCTTTTGCAGCAACTTGGAAGAACATCATTTTAAGTGAACTAATGCAAGAAAAGAAAAATCAAACACTGCATGTTCTCACTTATAAGTGGGAGCTAAACTAAGCCTGTGCAAACACATATAGAATGATATAATGGATATTGGAGAATAAGAAGAGGGAGTGTGGGAAGGGGTGGAGGGATAAAAAATCAATTGTAGGGTACAATGTGTACAGGTGGAGGTGGTGGGTACACCTAAAGACCCAGATTCGTTGTGACAATACAATGCATCCATGTATTAGGTTGGTGCAAAAGTATTTGCAGTTTTGGACCATGAATTTTAAATCATTACATCTAGGCTCAAACATATCTTTAATCAAAATAGGAATTATTACAATCAACACATTTTTGCCAATGAGAAATAAGTTTGTTTATTCCTGTAGCATAAAAATCCATGCCTCAGGATTTGACAAACTCTTGGAAAGCATTTTCTCATTCTGCTGGAAATGTGGAAGTGTTGTCCCTGCAAAAAGTTGTCAAGATGCTTGAAGAAGTGGTAGTCAGTTGCCGAGAGATCGGGTGAATATGGCAGATGAGGCAATACTTCATAGCTCAATTCGTTCAACTTTTGAAACATTGGTTGTGCAACGTGCGATCAGGCATTGTCATGGGGAAGAATTGAGCCCTTTCTGTTGACCAGTGCCAACAGGTGTTAGAGTTTTTGGTGCATCTCATTGATTTGCTGAGCATACTTCTCAAATGTAAAGTTTATCCAGGATTTGGAAAGCTATGGTGGATCACATCGGCAGCAGACCGCCAAACAGTGACCAGGACCTTTTTTGGGGTGCAAGTTTGGCTTTGGGAAGTGTTTTGGAGCTTCTTCTGGGTCCAACCACTACTAGTCATCAACCGTTGTCTATACAATCTACTATTTGTCATATGTCACAATCCAGTCGAGAAATAGTTCATTGTTGCATAGAATAAGAGAAGACAACACTTCAAAATGACAATCTTTTTGATTTTCAGTCAGCTCATGAGGCACCACATATTGAACTCTTTCACCTTTTCAATTTGCTTCAAATGCCAAATGATCATTGTTCAACGTTTACATGCCCCCTCTGGACCTCTTTTATAAGAGCATTAATCCTATTCATGATGGCTCTATGCTCATATACTAAATAACCTTTTAAAGGCCCAATATCTTAATACCATCATCACATTGGCAATTAGGTTTTAACATATGAATTGAGGGAAACACAAATTTTTAAACTACAGCAGAGGACGAATAACTAGCCCAAGTTACACAGCTAGAAGTGAAAAAGTCAGGTTTTTTTCTGAGGTCCGTGTTCACTATAGTAAACTATTCACCATGATAGGACAACAAATTTGAAACAAAGAAAAAAAAGGAGGGTTTGGAAAAGAATACACGTCAGGAAGATACTAATCTAAGAAACTTGATGTCACAATATACATATTAGGCAAAATAGACATTAAGTTAAAAACATAGGGATAGGAACATAGTTCATTGTTATATAATGATAAAAACATTTACCTATAAGATTTAACAATCCTGAACTTGCATGTGCTTAACAACATAGTCTCAAAACATGTATAGCAAAACTTAATAACAAGGAGAAATTGACAAATTTATGATAATAACAGGAGAATTTAAAAACCTCTTTCAAAATCTGAGAGGTCAAGTTAAGATAAGGCAACTAGGGCAACCCTCTTTCAGGTCCCATCCCACTTGGGAGCTTTTTTGTCTTCTTAATAAACTCCTGCTTTTACACCTCAAAAAAAAAAAAAGAAAAAGAAAGAAAGCAAAGCCAAAGAAACCATCAAGAGAGCAGGGAGACAGCCTACAGACTGGGAAAAAGTATTTGCCAACTCCAGGTCAGACAACGGTTTCACATCCTGGATCTACAGGGAACTCAAAACGCAGAAAAAAAACAAACAAACAACCCCATTATAAAATGGGCAAAGGATATGAACAGACACTTCTCAAAGGAAGACATCCGAGCAGCCAACAGACACATGAAGAAATGTTCAACTTCACTAATCATCAGGGAGATGCAAATCAAAACCACACTGAGATACTACCTACCTCCAGTCAGGATGGCCATCATCAATAACTCAACAAAAACAACAGATGCTGGAGAGGATGCGGTGAAAAGGAAACACTTCTACAATGTTGGCAGGAGCGTAAACTAGTACAGCCTCTGTGGAAAACAGCGTGGCGATTCCTAAAAGATCTAAAAATCTACCTCCTATATGACCCTACAATCCCCCTCCTGGGAATATACCTGGAAGAACCCAAATCACTCTATGCAAAAGATACTTGTACATTCATGTTTACTGCAGTATTATTTACAATAGCAAAAACATGGAACCAACTGTGTTGTCCATTGAAAGAGAACTGGATTTTTAAAATGTGGTACGTATACACAATGGAATATTATGCAGCCATAAAGAATGACAAAATTATGAACTTGGATGGACTTGGAGTCTGTAATACTGAGTGATCTATTGATCTATTGTAGAAACAAAGAACTGAGTATCACATGCTCTCACTCATAAGTGGACCTTGATCAACTATCATAATCTTACAAGAAAGGGATTGGCAGTAGTGGGAAACTGCCAGGGGAGAGAGGGACGCATTTCATTAACAAGGGTACCTACATAATGAACATTTGTATACCTAACCCTGAATTGTACCCCACATATTTAAAATTAAGAAAAATTTGCATCCAGAATATAAAGAAAAAAAGACCTTTTACCAGCTCTTGAAGATAGATAAATTATTTCAACAATCACTTACAAAATCAGATGTTTAAATGACTAATAAGTAAAAAACAGACGCACAGTGTCACTAGCCATCACGAATTAAAACCACCATGAGCTACTGCTATATACTCACTAAAAGATCTAAAATTAAAAAGACTAACAATACTACCTGTTGGCAAGGGTCACTAAGCGCTCTCATCTATTTCTGTTGAAACTGTTTGACAGTTTCTTATAAACATATCTTATTTTACAACTTGTCAATTCACACCTAGATATTTACCCAAGAAAAACAAAAACACACCTCACAAAAGACTTGCTCAAGGATGTTTATATGGAGGCAAGGGGTTCAAAAACTACCTATTAGGTACTATGCTCACTATCTGAGGGGGTATGTTTATAGCAGTTTTATTTATAATTGCCCCTACCTAGAAACAGACCAAATCCATTAAAAGGTGACTAAATAGAAAATGCTGAGATATATTTACACAATGGAATCCTACTCAAGAATAGATAGAAGCAAACTCAAGAACATTTTACTGAATGAAAGAAGCCAGACCAAAAAAAAAAAAAAAACACATACCATATGATTCAACTGATATAAAATTCTAAAAATGACAAATCTAATCTATAGTAGCAGAAAGCAGAGCAGTGGACACCTGGGCCTGGGTTAGATAGCGGTATTGACAATAAAAGGCATAAAAAACATTTTGCAGTTATGAAAATGCCATAAAATCACAGATCATGATGGAGGTTACATGGGTTTGCACACTTGTCAAAACCTATCATATTTGCACTCTAAATAAAGTTGAGGTTTTTTTTAAAAGCTATTTGTTCCATGATATACATTTTATGAAACAATTCATTTTTTCCCAGAAATACATTTCACCTAATATTATTGGAAGGCAGCCATGTAAAAAGACCTTGCATGTCTTGTGCATTTTTTTTTGAAGTGTCAGGGCCCTCCCATTCCCACAATTAGAACAAGATGGCACATCTATCTCCTACATCATGTCTGAGCCTCACTTTATGATTGAGTTTGCTGACCCATTTGTTCCCAGAAGCGTCACCTCTGCCAGACATAATCTCTGGATTAATTGGACACATCCTACTTCAGAAACTGACCCTACAGTTGAGAAATGTGCTTCAAGGTGATTTGGGGTGGAGTTACAAAATGGAGACAAACCCCCTTTCTTCCGCTGTGTTTTCTATTATTAAAGTTATATTTATGCCAGCTGAAACCAGGAACTAGCACTTTTATTTTTACCTTCTTGGAAGATTAATTGCAAAAAGCCAGAGTGAAACTACAAAAAGAAAAAGAAAGGTCAACCTATGAATAAATTGTGGTGTAACCATCCAGTAGAATTCTCTACAGTATTACAATTAATGAGGAAGATCTCAAATGAAATGATTTGAAACTATTTCTTTCCAAGATATATTGTTAGATGCAGTAAGTATGGTCCAGAGTATTGTATTATGTATGCTAACTTTTGTATCAGAAAGGAGGATAAAGTATATATGTATATATTTAAAAATCATAAAAATAGATATGGGAAAAATAAAGCACAAGCTAATTAAAGTAGTTAGCAAGAGAGTGGTTGGCAAGGGGGTGGACATTATAGGTATGCAAGTGAAACATCTGAGTATACCTTTTAATATATGGTTTATGTGCTTTGACTCTTAAGCCATGTACATATTTAAGAGGTTCAAAGATTAAATTAAATTGAAACGGATGTGAAAAACAATCCTTACAATTGGATACCAACAGAAACAAATGAATTTAACTGTACATCAAGCACACAGAAAAAGAAAACTACTTTCAGTACTTTTGAACACAATACCTTGATCATAAACCTTAGTGGAATGTGTGCTATTGACAAGAAGACTTTGAAAGAAATATAAAAATATCAAACCTCGTTTAGTAATCTGGTTGTTGGTAATGGTACCAGGGAAGGATTTCATAGCTATATTCTTTGTATTGTAGGATAAAGAAAGTGAGTAGGTATACTGATATATTTGGGAATCAAGGATCTCTCTGTAGGAGAAGAGAGATACAAAATGAAATGAAAACAATTAATTAAAAACCTGTGGCATTTCATTTGCATTGAAAGTGATTTAAATACACACATATACACACACATACACACACACACACACACACACACAAAGTCCAAGTTCTGCCTACCAGAATCTCCTGGAAGCAGTGACACCTCAGCAGAAATGAGGACACCAAAACCCAGATCTTGGTTTCTAATCACCATCCTTTACCAGAAGGAATAATGTATCAGTGGAAATGTGGCCAAAAGCAAATCTGAAGCAGGAAAAGTACAAGGTCAGCCCAGAAATCTTCTGTCATAAATCAAGAGATGTCTCATGTCAAAAAGGACCAAGATTTTGCTTGAAGAAACTCTCATTGGCCAAATGTGGAACAACATCTGAGCATCAGAAAAGAAACCGTGGTAAGGATAACATTATAATATTTTGAACAAAGAAAATTCACAGGTTCATATTGATACTATAAACAGGGAATTGAAATACTAGCTAAAAATGTAATGCCATCAGTGAAAAATTGAGCCTGCCAAGGATCGTTGGTGGATGCTAAAAGCATCAGATGAAGCGCTGTGGGGGAATGGGTTATACAAAGAATTTCAACTATCTCCCCAGAGTTTAATTATTATTTGCAAAGTGGAGGAAGTGTCTTTATGATGGAGATAGCCGGCAAATACCACCCTGATCAAATATCCAAATTTAGCATCACTGATAATGGGACACACCGGGATATGTGCTTCCCTATGGGAGGCAGTGGGAATTAGGCAACACTCATGTAGTTCTCCTGCCCAAAATGCTTGACCTGTATCTAATCACAAAGATTGGGAAATAGTCTCAAAAAAAGGTTGGCCTGGAATCTTCAAACGTATTGATTTTATGAAGATTAAAGTAGCTTGAAAGAGTAAAGTAGCAACTAAATGCAATGTATGATTCCAGATTGAATAAAAATAAAACCATATTAAGAAAATTGTTGGAAAAAATGGATGTTTGACTATGAAGCATGTTAAATAATATTGTTACACCAATATTCAAGTTGTTGTTTTAATTGATAGATTGACTGATTTGAGTTAGAGTCTCATTCTGTCACCCAGGCTGGAGTGCAGTGGCATCATCACCACAGCCTTAACCTCCTGGGCTTAGGTGACCCTCCTGCTTAGCCTGCTAAGTTGCTAGTACTACAGGCATGGACCACCATGCCTGGCTACTTTTTAAATTTTTTTGTAGAGATGATGCCTAGGCTGCTCTCGAACCCCTGGGCTTAAGCAAGCCTCCTACCTCAGCCTCCAAAATACTGAGATTACAGATGTGAGCCACCATGTCTGGCCAAGTTCTTTTTTTTGATAACATTTTTGTTTTATTTTTTAAAAATACTGAAGCATTTACAGGTAAAGAATAAGGAATTGGGAGAAAGTTCCTTGGTGTAAACATGACTCTCGAATTAGTAAATCAGATGGAATAAGTTATTAATATCTATTCCGCTTTACTAAGTGCGTGTCATGCATGCTACACCATAGAGTATCTCAAGGGTCCCCAATCCCCGGGCCACAGACTGGTACCGGTGTGTGACCTGTCAGGAACTGGGCAGCACAGCAGAAAGTGAGCAGTGGGAAGTGAGCAAGTGAAACTTCATCTGTATTTACAGCCCCTCTCTATCACCTGCATTACCACCTGAGTTCCACCTCCTACCAGATCAGCACTGAAAAGCCTGCTTCCATGTCCAACACCATGTCTTTGTGAAGCAGGGTTTTCTGCATTGACAGCAACCCAAGTGAGATTATGGAATAAACTGGACATAAGCAACACACTTCAGCTATCACTGTCTCCCGTCACCCCCAGATGGAACCATCTAATTGCAGGCAACCAACCTCAGGTCTCCCCCTGATTCTGTGTTATGATGAATTGTATAATTGTTTCATTATATATTACAATGTAATAATAATAGAAATAAAGTGCACAGTAAAGACATTGTACTTGAATCATCCCGGGACCGTCACTATCACCCCTATCTGTGGCAGAATTGTCTTCCATGAAAATGCCAAAAAGGTTGGGGACCGCTGGAATACCTAATTCTCCAGAGAGATACCAATAAACTAAAGAAGTCTTCTGCTCTTGATAAGTTAACCAAAAATGACATAACAATCCAAATGATAATGTCTAAGAACTTAAGGGGAAGCCCAAATATCATCAGTGAGCATTTACTACACCGTTCTTTCGCCCAATACCGTGCTAAACTCTTAAAAGCATAAAGCATAGATAGTGACCGTGAAGAGTCCATCTGGCAAGACATAACTTGTACGTACACATGAAGCAATTTAAAAGCAATGCAAGACACCATGTTCTCAAAGCCAAATTCTGTGGTTTGAACTAAAAATGTAATAGGAATTCGTGGAAGGAAGAGATCAATGTCAGATGAAGTTGCTGGCAATTGGGGCTTGTAACACATTAAAGCAAGTACAGAACTTGATCTTAGTGAAAGAGCTACCCACATGTGTACTGAGGAAATTCACTAATGGAGAGTGTATGATTAAAGCCAGATTTTACTCATCAGAAGAGCTTTCATGGGAGGAGAATTTTGAGCAAAATTTGAAAAGATGAAAATTATAGGAATCACTAAATATATGTTAGAGAGGAAGCAACCTCAGAGATCATCTTTTCAATTTTAAATTTTTATGAGTAAAAGTCCTGAGTCCCAGAGAAAGGCTATAGCTTGTAAGAAAGAAAGGGAGATTGGGTCAATGGCAGGAGGAAACTAGATGAGAATCCTGAAACCTGTTCAACTTTGGCAACACATTCAGCATCTCTAAACAATTTGTATAGGGCAGATGGGCTGTCTTCCATAAGAATAAGGTATCTAACCCCTTTTCTTTAAGTCTGGGTTTCCTTGGTGACTTGCTTGACCAATTGAATGCGGTAGAGATGACATCGTGAGACTTCTAAAGCTGAGTCATTGAAACCCTCACCCTTGGAACCTTGAACTTCCATGCAAAAAGTCCAGCTGCTCAGTCGCCACCATGCTATGAGAAGCTCAAGCCCCTCTGAGAGGTCTTAGAGGCTAAGAAAAATTATAGGGAGAGAGAGAAAAGTCAATGAGCATGAAGGCACCAGACACATGAGTGAAGATGCCATGATGGAAGTGACTTGTTAAGCTCCAGCTACCCCATGTGGATTGGAGATGAACCAACAATCCAAGCCTATCCTGAGTTCCTAAGCTATATCTCTGAGCAAAATAAAATGGTTGCCTTAAACTACTAAGCTTTGGAAGTAGTTTGCTACAAAGCAAAAAGATAGTCAAAAAGCTAGTGTCTTGTGTTCCTCACAACTCTATGTTTTTTTGCTTTTATAAAATTCTGCCAGAAAAAAAATATCTGCAAATGCTTGGTTAAAAAATTAAACCAGGGGCAACCCCTTCGGGTCCCCTCCCACTGTGGGAGCTTTTCTGTCCTCTCAATAGATCCTGCTTTCTCACTTAAAAAAAATTTAAACCAGAAGATGATAAAAAGTTTGTTTGAGTAGAGTTTGGCAGAATTAAGAGGAAGTGCCTGTAAGAAATAAAGAGAGGATGTAAAGTCGGTTCTATGTCACTTTCAAAGGATATGGAACCTTATTTCTGATTGGCAAAAAAATTCCTCTTTCCCCTCCATCCATGTGATGGACAATCCTTCCTGAGTCAAATGCTCCTTTTCTGGAAGATTCAAATGATAACATTGGCTCTTCTCACCTGAAAAACTGGTTTTGATGGCAAAACGCGGCTGTCATCAGTACACTTCAAATCATTTCTAGCGCTCTGCCTTCCAGACACATGGTGAAATGGCATCCCTGGCCCCCTGTGGATGAGAGGAGTCACGTGATTAATTATAACCAATGGGTTGTGAGCAGAACTAACAAGTGTCACTTCCAAGCCACAGCATGTGATCGCTAGTTCTAGACCTTCCAGAGCTCTCCCGCCCTCTGGCACAGTAACTGACAACAGAGATAGTACCAGCTTCGTCACTGTGGATTCCTAAGTAAATCTGGCAATCAAGGCCCCAGCCATCCCACAATGGACAAATGAGAAATACACATTTGTTCCTGTCAGTCACAGAGACTTTTGAGATTGCCTGCTACTGCAACATAACACAGGCCCTTTTGACTGATGCACCAGAGAAGATTGGACATGCTCAGGGAATAGCAAAGCCATATAAATTGTGAGCTATTGTTATGAAAAAGAACAGACTTCAACAAGGAAGCAACCCAAGGGATCTATTCCATTGGCTATTGCAAGTTTTTATAGTCCATCACCTTTAACAAGTCATCCAGCTTCTCTGAGTCAACTTTCTCTGTGTAGCAAATAATGATGATGATGATTTGATGACGACAATGACAATAGCAAGAATATCCACTATTTATTGAATACCTACTGTGTGACTGGAAATAATTGTATACATATCTTCTTGTTCTCACAACACATCCGTAGAATGGCTTTAACTATCCCTGTTTATACGGACATAGAAGCTGAGGTTAAAGAGGTCCAGTACTATGTCCTTTCTATTTTCTTCTCATCTCTGCATGTCTACTTAAGAAAGGAAGTCTAGCGCTGTGGTAAAGAAAAGTTAGGGTCTTCGCTATGAAAGGCATATAGAATGTGGCAAATGTTCTGAACACATGATATGCTTGCTTTCACTGGGGTTTTAAAGGGAAGCGAAAACCAGCCAAGAAGGCTCTGTGTCCAAGTCATCTGGTGCCCATGTGTGGCGGTGTGCGTGCTTCCCTGTGTCTTCCCGGGATGGCACAGAGATTAATTGCTTAATATGGAAGAGGCAAGAGCTGGGAGTAATAATTTTCAGTTCCAAAGTCTGTTGGATTTCACCTTCTCGGGTCCCTGCCTGATGCCACCCACAGGCCTCTTGAGGCTGAAAAGTAAAAACAGGAGCTCCGGCTTCAGTCGGGGAAGACGGGGGATGGCATCGAGGCCACATCAACAACCTGATTGAGTGCACATGGCAAACTCGAAGGAGGAAGATGTTCACAATATCCCTGGACCACCCCAGTTTGGGGGTGGCCCCAAGCACCAAACCCTGCCTGAAAGGCTGAGCCTTTACATGCAGTGGTCTGAGAGTACGTCAGATTCGTTCAGTGTGTTTCAGGCTGGTCTAGGACATTGCAACATTTGAAACAGTCTAGGGAGAGGACAAGACGGGCTCATATGGGATGTCCTTCCTGATGCACTGGCATGGATCTGAGCAAAACTCCACTGACTAGTCTCTCATCCTCCCCCTGAAGTCCCAGATCTGTCAAGTCTCACCCTAAGATTCAAATATCTTCCTCCCTTCCACCCTTCTATGCTTCTGAAAATTTTCTTTCTACTCTAAGACATCTCCTGCTCCACATGCCTGGTCCGAGTTCCGAACTCCTGCATTTCTATATCAAGTCTTTCTTCCCAGAACCACTCTTCAGAGGCATGTGTGTTACACTCCATAACACACCCTGGCTTCCTTAACATGAACAGACATGTTCCGCATTCGCTCATTCAATTAATGTTAGTTCACTGGCCACCTAATGTGCAAGGCATAGCTTGGCCCTTATGAGTCATGGAGACACCATCGCTGTCCTTACGGAGCTTACAGTCTAACGATGCTGCATTGTCCTCATCCGCTCTAATCCCTCCTACTCTGCACTCCCAAACAACTCTCCCTCTAGTTAGGTGTCAGTCCCTTCTAGACTGTCAACCTCTATCAATGTCCTCTTCACCGAATACATGCTCTTAAAAAAAGGACTACATCCATTGAGAGGATTATATACAGGATGTAAAACATACAGTGACCCTTTTGAATGAATTCACAGGCAATGCAGAATGGGGAGAGATAATTTGACTCCAAAAAAGTAACCAAAACTTCCAATTGACCAGAAGTAGACACACACACACTTTTTACCAAGCACTATTTTAAGTGCCAGCCAGGAAGATAAGGTACTTGCTCTCAAAGAGCTTAAATTCTAACAAAGGGTGTGTTAGACTGGTTGTGGTTTCGATTTCTCACATTGCTTGCACCAAGGTAGTGCCCTCTCACACTGACTCTGAGTTTGGCCTTGGGATTTGTTTTGGCTATTAGACTGTGGCAGAGGGGACAGGACAGTAGGGCAGTTTTGATTCTAACTTTCAAGAGGCCTTGCACATTTCTATGGCATCTCTCAAATGCTGTCACTGCCAGTTGAATAAGCCCACACCAGCATGCTGGAGGATGAGGGAAGGTGTAGAGGAAAGGAAAGGTGTCTCCAGGTGAAAGCCAAATAACCCCTAGAAGCTGATAGATAAGCAAGCCCAGCTAAGACCAGAAGAACTACTCTAACGACCCAGACTTATGGACAAAAATAAATATATAATAATACACGTATACCACCATAAGTCATTGAGTGCTGGCATGATTTGTTACACAGCAGTAGCTAACTGATACAAGGAGGAAATGTACAACAAGCATGTGAACAAATTAATAAATTATATCCAGAATAAGATAAATATGAAGATAAAATAAATAGTATAAATAAGATGAAGTCATGGAGAGTGATTCGTGGGGACTAAAGGGATAATTTGGTTAGGGTGACCAGGGATAGGCCTTCCTGAGAAAATGGCATTTGTGTTGGGGTTTAACTGACAAGAAGAAGAAAATCATGCCTCTCTTTGAAAGAGCTTCATTCCAAGCAGAAGGGACGATGAGAGGAGTGGACATCTCATTGCCGAGATGTCAAATAGGCAGCTGAAACTCAGGGGAGGAAACCAGACTGGAGACATAAGTGTAGAGTCCTAGGACAAGTTGAGATCACCTAGAGACAAATTGTTGATAGAGAAGAGAAAGTTCTGATGACAAAGCCCTGTGACATTCCAGCATTTGGAGGACTGGTGGAAGAAGACGAGCCGGCACAGTGACGGAAAATACTAAACCCATGAAATAAAAGGAAAACGATGAGAGCAGTTTGCCACTAAAGCCAAGGGGTGGGGGGGCTACTTCAAGAAGGAAGCAGTAGCCATTCCTTTCAAATGCAGTTGAAAATCCAGATCATAAGAGGATGAAAAGTTGACTATTGACTTTGCAAGAAGTAGGTGACCTTAAGTGATATCAATTGCTAGAGGTTGCTAGAGACCAAAAAGCCCAATGTGAATGAGTCGATGAAAGGAAGAGAGGTGAGGAGACAGGGCAGCAGTGGGGCGAAGAAGACACATATTATTAAAGATGAGGGGGGACCCAAAACACAGGAATGTATTTATAAAAAATTGTGTATGTATTCTTACATGTTAAAACTTCAGTCACCTTCAAAGGACTCTCCATTTGATGTAATACCCCACTGAGACGCTTTTTCTACCATTCAAAACAGTCTTTGAACTCTTCAACTGTGATGCCTTTTAGTGCTTCTGCTGTGTTTTGTTTCGTTTCTTCCACATCGGCAAAATGTTTTACTCTGAGGACTTTTTTCATCTGGGGAAACAAACAAAAAAAAGGCACTTGGAGTGAGATTGAGTGAAGGAGGGTGAGGCATGGGAGTCATGCTGTTTTGGGTAAAAAAAAACTTCTGAATATTCAGCACATGATGGGTGCACTTCTAAATCACCCATCATGAAATGGGCAAATACGTTGAAATAATCTCCAAAAAAAATTTCACTGATGTTGAACACAGCCTCTCACAACAAAGCTAGTCAATACACTGATGCCAATGGGTTACTAGCAGGGAAGTCTGTACTACAAGGACCTTGCCCTCCTAAACATAATTCCTGTTTCCCTAGTGTCCCCCTCGTATGCTAATGGGAGTAAATCAATAGAGAGAGAAAAATTGGTGGCTTAACAGAGAAATGGAATAACTGCTAGAAATAAGTCCTGGAGAAAGCAAGTAGAGAGGGAGCCCTGAACTCAAGTAGTTGCCACTTGAGTAGTTGCCATTGTGTTAGAGAAGAGAAGGTAATTTTTTTTCGTGATATAGGAAGCAAGGTGGAGCCTATGAGTACACATGCAGGTGGATGAGTGGGGTTTGAGTAGAGTAGGTAATTCTTGCCTGATTGCATGTATTTGCTTTATCAAGGATGAGGTAGGATCATGAATTGAGAGTTAAGTGAGGATATAAAATACAGTCATCTTGGAAAATGAAGGATGAATTTACTAGGGAGTGTGGGCAGGATTCTGTGCATTGTCGAGAGCACATTTTAGATTTGTTACCATGAAGAGATTTGTTACCATGAGTCCCTCGTGAAGGGATTTCAGTCCGTAAGGCTTTTTTGACTCTTTGCAAGAACATTTAGTGACTCAGGGAAGTTTTGGAACAAGTGGATAGACGGTTGAATGCAATGTTGTGGTTTTACTAGGAGATAAGGGTGTTTGCAAGGAGGCATTATAGGGGTGGGTCACAGAATCTAAGTTGCGTCAGAAGTATTTAAGGATATGAGAGGGGGATAAATAACGGAAAAACCATAGGTTCAATGGATGAATGTCTCAGAAAGATCAGGGAAGTATTGGAGATGGAATATAGATTAATTGCACTTGAAAGATAGGAAGGGACCAGGCTCGGTGGCTCAGCCTGTCATCCCAGCACTTTGGGAGGCAAAGGTGAGTGGATTACCTGAGCCCACAGGTTTGAGACCAGCCCAGGAAACTTGGCAAGACCTCATCTTTACAGGAAATCAAAAATTAGCCGGGCGTGGTAGCGCGCGCCTGTAGTTTCAGCTACTTTGAAGACTGAGGCGGAAGGATTGCCAGAGTCCAGCAGGTCGACGCTGGGGTGGGCATGAGTGTGCCATGACAGAGTAAGACTCCAACTCAAAAGAGAAAGAAAGAAAGAAAGAAAGAAAGAAAGAAAGAAAGAAAGAAAGAAAGAAAGAAAGAAAGAAAAGTAGCGTCAACAAGGTATGTTTGAAATTGGGATTATTTCAAAGGTGATGCAGTAATTGATAATGACAAAGTCTCTGGTATAACCTGCAAATGGGAACTGAATTAATATGGAGGAAGATCATTCAAGCTAAAAAAAAATCAAGAAACTGAGAAGCTGAAGTGCACAGTGCATACTCAACTTTATGACACAAGACAGACACTGCAAAGAGCATGAGATTTTATTCTGTGGTAGCTGAGCACCATATCACATACGCGTACTGACAGAAAACACGAGATCTTTGGGTCAGAGACAAAGGCCATTCCCTCACAGCAAAAGCAGCAGCAAGAGCAAGTTTTCCATTGGTTCTCCAAACCTCATTCCCCATGGGTGACTCATGAGGGCCTGCTGGTACCTGCCCACTGTGTGGGCGCGTTGCAGAAGAGGAATCCCCAAAATAAGAAAGCCTGATCTCAGGCCTGTCCATCCTCCCTTCCAGAAAGAAAGAAGTCTATTCTTGACTCTGGGATGTGAGCAGTTCTTCTCCATGAAAGGGAAGGAGGGATCTTTATCTTTTCTATCCTAAAATGTCTCTGGGAAAAGAGACGTCGCAAAACTTTAATCTCCCGGAATGTCTCATTACGTACACAGCCTTAACTCATCTGTAAATAGGTTCACTCGGAAGACCCACATTGTGCAAATATTTATGAAGATTATGGAGACATTCATGTGAGATATTCATGGAGAATTGTCTCCCAACATCTCCAAGGGTTCCGAGGATGCCGAAATTGGTGGCAAAGAGGAAGACAGTGAAGCCAGGGCTACATTCTTCCACAAATCGGGGCAAAATCTCAGACAGAGAGGGGAGCCAGAGAGAGAAGAGACAGGGGAGAACATCTGGAGCATCACAGTGCCTGGGGTTCCAGAAGGATAGTAGAAGGATGCTAGAGCCAGGTCCATACAAAGAAGGGATACCCAGATATTCATCCGTGTGGTGATGAATAATACAGGAGGCTTAGACTTCTGCAGTTGGTAAGGAGTATAGAGGTGTGAGGCATATCGAGGTGTTCCTGGACAACCGAAAATGGAAAGAACAGGAAAGAGAAGCATGAGAGCATCTGGTCTTGCCTGCAGCTGGAAATGTTATGGCAGCAGGAGCTTGCTGAGATGAAAGGCCTGAGCCAGCCAGTCCCGCCCCTAAGGGAAAGGACTGACTCACCAGCCCAGGCTGAACACGAAGACTTTGCGGTAGTTGGTCTCCTCACATCGGAACTGTCCCATTATCCAGCCATCCGGCTTTAGATGAATCTTTAAATGTTCCCCCTCTATATGATGGGGTGGTAATATTTTTTATTAATTCATATCAATATTATTTGAATTGCTAGGCAAGAACCTATCTCTACCTAGCTTAGGAAAATAGAAAATGCATTGCCTCACATAAAGTCCAGGGATTGCTCTGACTTATAAGGGGGTCTCAAGGGATATTCTCTCTCTCTCTCTCCCCTCTCTCCTCCCCCCATAGGAATATCCTGTGTGTGTGTGTGTGTGTGTGTGTGTGTGTGTGTGTGTAACTTCCTGTGTGTTTATTAGCTTTATTCTTGAAATAATTCTCTGTAGTAACTTAAGTTAGTACTGTCAGAGGAAAAGGAGATTTTCCTTCCCAATGATGCCAATTTACCTCCTGGAAATGGATATTATTTGTTGGCTTGGCTCTTGTCTAACCCTGACTTATACACTATGTTTAAGAGAACAGGATATACTAATTGTCTAGACCCAAGTCCCTTGCTTGTTTCTGGAAACCTGAATATATGGGGAAATAGGGTATGAGAAATTTATAAAACGGTATCTGAGGTGCTTCTTTTAAAAAGAAAAAAAAATTTAGGCCAGGTGCAGTGACTCAGGCCTATATCCCAGCACTTTGGTAGGCCAAGGTGGGAGCATCACTTGACCCCAGGTGTTGGAGACCAGTCTAGGCAACATAGCAAGACTTCATCTACACAAAAGAAGCAAAAAGTTAGCCAGGCATGGTGGCACACGCCTGTAGTCCCAGCTACTCAGGAGGCTGAGGTAGAAGGATCGCCTGAGTTTAGGAAGTCGAGGCTGCAGTGAGCCATAACTGTGCCACAGCACTCAAGCCTGGATGACAAAGTGAGACTCCGACTCAAAAAAAAAAAAGTTTAACCATTGAACAAGGGCTTCTCCACAGCCCCACCTGTCCATGGGCTTGTGGATTGACAGAGGACAGCTAACACCCACTGGGTGCATGGTATTACCTATTTTAATGTTAGGTGCATTTTTACAAATGATGTCACTTAATCCTAATAGCAACTCTACAAAGTAGGTATCATTATCAACCACCCTGAAAAAAATTGGAAGAGTATAACTGAAATATCTACATATTTAAAAATTGACATCATTTTATACTAGCCTCTTGGTTTACATTTCTGGAGATCTGTGGTCAATTTCCTATTTAATTTCCATCTTGGTAGCGTGTAGGAGGGCATCTTGTGAGGACGAGAAATTGTAAGGCAAGAGTCTAAATTCCTCTAACTTGTCAAGCTGAGAAAGGATTAATCCAGGAAAAGTGTGGCGAGAGATGGGAATGACACAAAGATTTGGGGGCAGAGAGAGGCAGATGCACACCTCACCAGCAAGGGAACGCGGTGGGTCTCACCACACACCTACCTCCGTCACAGCTTCATTGCACTGAACTTTAGGGAGCCCTAAGGTCTCTAAGAACAGAATAAATGCACAGGAAGTTACACACACACACACACACACACACACAGGATATTTCTCTAGGGGTGGGAGAGAGAGAGAGATACCCCCATTAGGGACCCTCCAAGAGCACTTAGCCCATGGATTATTTTATGTTAAAGTCTAATTTGGTAACCCGGCCTTTCAGGTTTTACTTTCATTTTCCTCAAGTTGCCTTTTTATTAATCCTGTTTCTCCACCATTTATTCGGGCCCATGCTAACCCACCCTCCAGCACCACCTTCTGGTAAACGTCCTCACTTTTCTCTCTCTCCTTAACTTCCTCTGCCCAGCCAGACCTGATCATCCAGTCCGTCCTAACTTCTCCATAAAGTCTTCCCAGGGGCTAGGCTTACTCTAAAATATTCTAAATTATAAATTGTCTATGCTGCTTCTCCCTCTCCTGCCTGGCACTTGCGTTGTCCTATTGGGGCTTGTCTTCCCAACTGGACCCCAATCTCAGTCCCAGCACAATATGACGTGTTAAACCCATCTGTGCAGTGTCCACGTCCTTAGGGGGCCACAGAGAGGGCTCGCTGGATACTTTGCCGAACGCCCTCCATGTCTGTCCACAAGGAGAGTTACACTTTGGTCTGTACCCACATGCCACTTTGAAGAAGCAGGCCAGTTACTGAAAATAACTAGTTGGCCATTGACTTACTAGACTCTGGTGTGACCATGTGCTCTTTGGGCTATGGCTGTCGCCATGCTTCCTGGCGTTGGCCCCTTTTCTGTTGGGGAGGTAAATCTTCTCTCTCTCTCTCTCTCTCTCTCTCCCCGCCCCCCCCCAGTTACTTTCTAAATAAAATATATTTTCTAATCTTAAAAAAAAACTGGTCAATTCCATTTTTGAAAGACTCAATTCAAGCATTTGCTTAATTAAATTAACTGGTTAATGTAGTTTGGGTTATGGAGAACTGAGTTAAAAGGAAATGACCTAAGTCGTTTTCAAATTAAATCGTGTCAGAGAAAGATCATTTCAAATTGGCAGCTTGCAATGGAAACTGTGCTTTTCCCCTTTAAATGCCTTACTGTGCTTTTAATTGTAGGATTGCTTGTAAGCATGGTCGGAGTGACCCCAGGGTCTGGAATGCTAAGTCAGCTGGCCTCAGAGTGCTCTTTCTCCGTCCAGACTGAAGGCTGAATGGAGACCTGTGTTTTACACATTCAATAAATAATAGCTGAAAGAATTCTGTGTTATTTGCTGAATGTTTTCATGAGAAAGCTTTATCTAATTAACTCAATATTATGAAACTATGTTAAGTAATTTATGTGTGTTTGAATGTTGCAGCCTGAGTAACATATCTGCAGAAAGGGGGAACATAACAGATCAATAGCTTGAGATTCTTGCAAAGAGAACTTGAGGGGGGAAAAAAATATATTTGCTTAAAAGACTATGGATTAGCCCCTTTGTTAAGCCTTTCCCTCTATTTATCCTGCCCTAGATAGAAAAATGCTCAGTCCTACCCACAGGCCAATCCATAGGTCATCTCTCAGAAGCCAGGAAGAGGGCCAGCCACTAAGACCACTTGGAATACGCCTACCCCAGTGCCCCAAACCCAAAAGGTCAACCCAGCTTACTGGCAATGACCGGCTGTCTGGTTGATGGAAAATAACAAGAGCCGAGCCATTCTGACCTATTTCATCTGACGAAATCCTCTGGCCTTCTCTAATCCTCAGGCGTGGGCTTAATTACTGTGTGATGAGGAGAATCAGAAGCCACACCTGGGAGTGGGATAAGAGTGGGTCTGAACAGGACAGAAGGGACCAGAACTGGAAATCCCAACCTGTGTCCTTGTGAGAATGTTCCAGCAGAGGTCGGGAGAGAAGGTAGCATGGATGCATATTCCCTGGAGCAGTTCTCGTGCCAGGAACTGCGCTGGGTGCTGGGAATCGCCTGATTCCTGCCTTCACAAAGCTGAGAAGGAGGATGGATAGGAATGAGATTGCAAGGGAGACCAAAAGCAAGTCAGAAGGCAAGCTTAGCTTTCCAAAGGAGCACTTAGGAGCACCCCTAATGGCTCAGAAAGTCTATAGAGCAAGAATTGTTGTGCTGAAAGATCAGATAGTGAGACTGATACAGGAGAGAGATGCCAGACAGGTGGCGCAACTTTAAGGAAATCGTGGTGTCATGAAGCATGAAAGGCATTCAGGCAGCAGTTGCTAATCAGAATGGCCTGAGAGGGTTCTTCCTCGGTGTCACCAGACCTACTAAGAATCTCCTCCAACACGGGCACTGCTCGCCTGTTTTAAAAGTGCCTGAAAGGTGACGCTAAAGCAAAATCCTTGCCAAGAACCTTGGCTTGAGCAAGCCTGGGTTTTGGCTGGAGCACGAAAGTGTCTGCAGAAGTGGTTGGAGAGGAGACTTGAGAAAGCTGGGCCATGGCCTGCGTGCTCCCGGAGGGACTCGAACTCTATCCTGGAAACGGTGAAGAAGTATGGACGGGTTTTAATTAAAAAGTCATATGATCTGATCCCCATTTCAAAAACATTGCTCTGGCAGCCTGGGGAAGAATGGCTGTGGGTGCAGGGATCGAACAGGAACCCAAAAAAGAGTCACAGAGTTCTAGAAGGTCCCTTCAGTAAGCCAGGCAGGAGATCGCAACGAGAACCAGAAAGAAGTGGCATCCGTGAGACTTGGCTCCTCCTTGGGTGGAAATGTAGAGGGTTGGTTCTGGAATGATTTCTTTTTTATTTTCTTTTTTTTTTTTTTTTTTTTTTTGAGTTAGAGTC
>CAUYQG010052870.1:0-13537 GCA_963574415.1 Tarsius wallacei
TGCCTGCTACCACAGCTACTTGGAAGTCTGAGGAGGAAGGATTTCTGGAGGAGCCCAGCAGGTTGAGGCTGTGGTGGCCAGGATCATGCCACTACACTTCAGTCTGGGCAACGGAGTGAGACTCCAACTCAAAAAAAAAAAAAAAACACAAAAAAAACTGGCCGACCACATGCAGAAGATTCAAACAGAACCCCTATCTATCCCCATACACAAAAATTAACTCTAAATGGATCAGAGACCTAAATGTAAAACCTCAAACCATAAGAACTTTAGAAAATGCAGGACACACCCCTATGGAAGTTGGAACTGACATCCAATTCCTGAGCAAAACCCAAAATGCACAGGCCATAAGAGATAAGATAGACAAGTGGGACCTCATTAAACTAACAAGCTTCTGCAAAGCCATCAAAAGAGCGGGAAGACAGCCCACAGACCGGGAAAAAGTATTTGCCAACTCCATTTCTGACAAAGGCCTAACATCAAGGATCTACAAGAAACTCAAATGTGCTGAAAAGAAAAAAACAAACAACCCCATTACAAAGTGGGCAAAAGATATGAACAGACACTTCTCAAAAGAAGACATACAAGTGGCCAACAGATACATGAAGAAATGTTCAACCTCACTAGTCATCAAGGAGATGCAAATTAAAACTACACTGAGATACCACCTAACTCCAATCAGAATGGCCATTATCAATAACTCAAAAAATTACAGATGCTGGAGAGGGTGTGGCAAAAAGGGAAGACTTCTACACTGTTGGTGGGAGTGTAAGTTAGTACAGCCTCTGTGGAAATCAGTGTGACAAGTCCAAAAAGCTCTAAAAATCTACCTTCCATATGACCCCACAATCCCCCTACTGGGAATATACCCTGAAGAACTCAAATCACTCTATAAAAAGATACCTGCACACGTATGTTTATTGCAGCATTGTTCATAATAGCAAGATCATGGAACCAACCATGCTGTCCATCAAAAGAGAACTGGATCAAAAAAAATAGCACACAATGGAATACTATGCAGCCATAAAAAAGAACAAAATCATGAACTTCGCAGCAACCTGGATGGAACTAGAGTTTATAATACTGAATGATCTCTCACAGAAACAAAGATCTGAGTATCACATGTTCTCACTCATAAGTGGACCTTGAACAACTACCGTAACACTATAAGAAAAGGATTGACAGTGGTGGGAAGCTATGGGGGGAGGGGGAGCAGAGAGGGGAAGGGGGGTGGTATTAATGGTAGTCAATATCTGTCTGGGGAAAGGGGGACACACCTTATCAACAAGGGTATCTGCACAATGAATGTTTATATACCTAACCCTTAACTGTGCCCTACAATTTTAAAATTAAAAATATATATTAAAAAACAAACAAACAAATTACTTCAACACTTAGCAATTTAAAAAATAAACTTTTTTTATCTGAGTTTCTGTGGGTCAGAAATTTAGTAGCGGTTTATCTCAGTTATTCTGTTTCTCATGAGGTTGAGGATAAGGTGCCACCAGGGCTGTAATCATCTGAAGACTTGACGGGGCTGGAGGATTTCTTTCCAAAATAGCTCTGGTTTTTGGAAGGAGACCTCAGTTCCCCTGATGTGGGCTTCCCCATGGGATATTTGAGTCTTGTCATGATTGTGGCTTCCCCCATTATAAGTGATATGAGAGAAGGAGCAAAGACGCATACGCAATGTCTCTTATGCCAGCCTCATAAGTCACTCACCATCATTTCTATAATATCCTGCTAGTTACACAGGTCAGCCTTATTCAGTGTGAGAGGTGACTGCACAAGGGGATAAATACCAGGAGGTGGGGATGATTGGGCTACCACAGAACGCCCTCTGTTCCCCAGTGAGTCACCTCCTTGCCAATACAAAACACTTACCTCATCTCATGGCTTCCAAAAGTTGTACCCCTTTTAGCACCAGCTCAACATCCAGAATCTTGCTATCTAAATAAAGCATGGGTGGGAACAAGACTCACTGGTTCCTTAAGGACAGCTCTGGATACAGTTCTCCTTCATCTGAAGACTTGCACTCTGAAGAAACAAGTAACCCCCTGCCTCACACACAATATACAATGGGAGGAAAAACATACCAGATCTGACAATTAGGTTCACAAAGTCATCATAGAAAAAGTGCTACATACCATTGCTGAATATCACTAGGAGAATCACTATGAGTACTTTGAAGTACTCCCCTTGGGAAACTGTACACTGATGCCAGCAACTAGTCCACGTGCCAAAGCAATTTGAGAACTCTTTCTGGAATGGCCATCAGAGCTGCTGAGGTATTACCCTTGCTGAGGTCCTGAATGTCATTAAAATGTCTTCCTTTCAATATTTTCTTTATCTTCAGGTAAAGAAAAAGTCATTGGGGGCCAGATCAGGAGAGTAGGGAGGGTGTTCCCATACAGTTATTTGTTTATTGGCTAAAAACTCCCTCACAGACAGTGCTGTGTGAGCTGGTGCATTTTCATGATGCAAGAGCTCCTTTGAGACCAGTTTTTATACACGCCTTTCTCATGCTGAGATTTTTCAGTTAAGATTTTCCTATTTTTCTATGGATGTTTATTTTGCTATGCTTCTCACAGTCAGCCAACAATTCGATGAATTTTTGCAATGTTTTCATCAGTTCTGCTTGTTACTGACCGTCCTGTCCTCTCTTCATTAGTGACTCTTTCTCTTCCCTCAGAAAAACATTTAATTCATTTGTGAATTGCTGTTTTCTTCATGGCATTATCTCCATAAACTTGGACTAATGTGTCCCTGATTTCTCTTCCATTCTTGCCAAGTTTAACAAGAAATTTAATATTTGTTCGTTGCTCTAATTCAAGCTCAACATTCTAATGACAGCACACAAAAACATGCGAATATAAGAACACCACTCAGCAAGACACCTCCACACGTCGGCATGAACACAGCTGTAAGACACTGATATCCAAGGTTATGAAACCTTACTCAATTGTTTGTACACTGCTTCCATGTGGCAGCAAGTTTGTGAACTTAATTGTCACAACAGACACACATACAAGCTTTAGGGGAAAATTCAGATTCTTACAAACTTAATTGCACTCATATACCATAAAAGCGCAGATGACCTTTACAATTAGAACAAAGCAATCTAAATTTTGCAATCAATCTAAATCTGTGCAGGAGTCTTTAAATACTTAATTGCATCTCAAAACCTGCGTTTTACTTATGTATGTTTTACATAGCAAACCATCCTAAACTTACTGGTACAAATGAACAACTATTTTATTATGCTCATGGATTCTGTGGTGCAATATTTAGAAAGGGCACATCAGATTCAGCATGTCTGTTCTATAATGTATGAGGCCTCAGCTTGCAAG
Organism: Tarsius wallacei; assembly: GCA_963574415.1. NCBI lineage: Eukaryota > Metazoa > Chordata > Mammalia > Primates > Tarsiidae > Tarsius > Tarsius wallacei. The sequence continues at coordinate 3,351 of CAUYQG010052870.1, forward strand.
ATAAAAACAGGGGCTAAATCTGCAGCTGGAGACTGGAATCACTTAAAGGCTTATTCATTCGCAAGTCTGGAAGTTAATGCTGGCTTTTGTCTGGGACCTTGGAAGGAACTCTTGGCCAGAATATCTCCACGAGGCTTCTCCATGTGGTTGCTTGTGTTTCCTCGCTGCTTGGTGACTGAATTTCAAGAACAAGCGTCCCAAGAGAATTATGTGAAAGCTATATCCCCTTTTATGACCTTTAATGATCTATTATCAGAAGTTACAAGACAGCCCAAATTCAAGGAAGTGGAATGTAGACTCTCATCTCTTGATCTTTGGTGCATTAAAAGACTGTATTAAGACACTGTAAGAAAAGCATGTGGGACTAGAGATGTTGTTGTGGCTGTTTTCTTTTTTTTATTTACATTTTATTTTAAAGATGTGTGGTACAATTCAGAATTAGGTATTCAAGTGGACATCATACAGGTAAAGTTTGGGTCTCTCTTTGGTCCCCATTTTGCCTGGTTTGAAATCAGGTACCCTTATTGATGTTGTGCCTCCCCCCAACCCCGGCAGTATCCCGCTATTGCCAATCCCTTTCTTAAACATTCAGGGTCCACTTATGAGTGAGAACATGTGGTACTCAGTTTTTTGTTTCTGTGATAGATCACTGAGTATTATAGACTCTAAATCCATCCAAGTTGCCGCAAAGTCCCTAATTTTGTCCTTTTTGATGGCTGCGTAATATTCCATCATGTATATGTACCACATTTTTTTATCCTAGTCCAGTTTCTATGGGCAGCATGGTTGGTTCTATGTTTTAGCTATTGTGAATAGTGCTGCAATAAGCATGCATATGCAGGTATCTTTTTTGTAGAATGATTTGATATCCTCTGGATATATTCCCTGTGGGGGAATTGCTGGATCATATGGAAGGTCAATTTCTAGTTCTTTTAGAAATTACCAAACTGTTTTCCATAAAGGTTGAACTAGTTGCATTCACACCAGCAGTGTAGAAGTATTCCCTTTTCTCCACATCCTCACCAGCGTCTGTTGTTTTTTGTTTTATTAATGATGGCCATTCTTATTGGAGTTGGATGGTATCTCAATGTAGTTTTGATTTGCATTTCTCTGATGATTAGTAAGGGTGAGCACTTTTTCATGTGTCTGCTGACTGCCCATATATCTTCTTTTCAGAAGTGTCTATTCATTTCTTTTGCCCACTTTTTAATGGAGCTGTTTGTTGTGTGTGTTTTTTTTTTTTTTCCTTTAGTATGTTTGTGTTCCTTGTAGGTCCTGGATGGTAGGCCTTTGTCAAATGTACAGTTGGCAAATACTTTTTCTAATTCTGTGGGCTGTCTCTCTGCTCTCTTGATGGTTTCTTCTGCTCTGCAGAAGCTTTTCATTGTAATGAGGTCCCACTTGTCTATCTTATCTCTTATGGCACGGGCATCTGGGGTTTTGATAAGGAATTGGTTGCCAGTTCCAATTTCCATAAGAGTGTCTCCTGCATTTTCTAAGGTTCTTGTAGTTTGAGATTTTACATTTAGGTCTTTGATCCATTTACAGTTGATTTTTGTGTATGGGGATAGGTAGGGATCCTGTTTAAATCCTCTACATGTGATCAGCCAGTTTGTCAGGGTGTCTCCTGTGTTTTCTAAGATTCTTATAGTTTGAGGTTTTATGTTTAGGTCTTTGAACCATTTAGAGTTGATTTTTGTGTGTGGTGATAGGTAGGGGTCCTGTTTCAATTTTCTGCATGTGGTCAGCCAGTTTTCCCAACAACATTTACTGAATAGGTTCTCCTCTCCCCAGAGGTTGTTGGTGGAGGCTTTGTCAAAGATGAGTTGATTGAGAAATTGAGGTTCTACTTCTGAAATCTCTATCCATTTCCATTAGTCCAAATGTCTGTTCTTGTGCCAATACCAGACAGTTTTGATTACTGTAGCCTTATAGTAAAGTTTAAAGACTGGGAGTGGTTAGGGTTAGGGTCAGTGATACCTCTCACTTTGTTTCTTTTTCTAAGGATATTTTTGGCTATTCATGGTTGTTTATGTTTCCATGTGAATTTCTGTGTTGCAATTTCCAGGTCTGAGAAGAATGATGTTGGTAATTTAATGGGTATTGTGTTGAATCTGTAGATTGCCTTTGGTGGGATGGACATCTTAACAATGCTGATTCTCCCTCTCTATGAGCATGGAATATTTTTCCATTTGTTTATGACTTCTTGGATTTCTTTGAGCACTGTTTTGTAGTTTTCGTTGTATAGGTCTTTCATTTCTGTGGTTAGGAAGATACCGAGGTAGTTGTTGGTGTGTGTGTGTGTGTGTGTGTCTATTGTGAATGGGATTGTGCTTTTTATTTGTTCCTCTGCCTGTTTGTTGTTGGTGTATAAGAATGTAACTGTCTTTTGCACATTTATTTTGTACCCCGAGACTTTGCCAAAGTCCTTTATCAGTACAAGGAGGTTTTTGACAGAGTCTATTGTGACTATTTTGAGGAAATGCAATCTGGCATAGGCAGATTGAACAAAGACTTTACCATAGAAGAAAGTTATACAAATGACCATGAAAAGATGGTCAGCATCATTGGTCATCAGGAAAATGCAAATGAAAACCACAATAAAATATTACTACACACCCACTAGAGTGGTTAATGAAAAAAGATAGAATATGCCCTCTCTTAGTATATGGAGCACTAATAGAGCATTGCCAGTATGAATGCAAATTGTACAACCATCTTGAAAAATAACTTAGTTTTTCACAAAGTCAAAAATACCCTTGCTGTGCAATTCATCTATTGCTCTCCAAGTTTTGTATCCAAGAAAAAGGAATACATACATCCACACAAATATTTGTAAGATATGTGTTGCTTAACAACTGGGATACCTTCTGAGAAGTGCATTCTTAGGCAATTTTGTTGTGTTAGCATCACAGACCTAGATATTATAGCCTACTATACGCATAGGTTATATGATATGAATTATTGCTTCTAGGCTATAAACATGTGCAACATGTTATTGTATTGAATAGTTTAGGAAATTGTAATACAATGGTCAGTATGTGTGTATCTAAACATTGAAAAGATATAGTAAAAATATTGTATTATAATCTTATGGAACCACTGTCTTATATGTGGTTCATCATTGACCAAAATATCATTATGTGGCTCATGACTGTATATGAATGTTTATAGCAGCCTTATCCATATCTCTCTCTATATATATACACATAGATATCTATCCAAATTTATTTGTATATTTATAGATATATAGATAGATATTCATAAAAATGTCTGGAAATGACCCAGAGCCCATCAACAAGTGAGTAGATAAACAGATCTGGGTATATATCTATGAAATTTAGTAATTAAAGGGAACAAATTGCTAATACATGCAATATCATGGAAAAACCTCAAAAACATCATGCTTTGTAAACTTCTAAAATACACAAAAATAATCTATAATGACTAAGAGTTGGCCAGTGGTTGTCTAGGCTAGGGTGGGAGGAATGTTCTCTTTACCATCTTCTGGAAACTCAAATGTAAAACCTGTGTTTTAGGTTCAGCCAATCACATACTCCCTTTCAGAAATTTGAATGAAAAAACATGATGTGGTGATGGAAGGATAGTAGAGAATTTAGTCATGCCTGTGATGATGACATACCAGCAGCATCTAAATCCAGCAGAATGATGCCAAACCAATACCATATACTGGCAGTTTATGTGGCATGACATCAATGTGTCTGCATTGCCAAGATACCTTTGTTTTCCACTCATCTCCTAAACTTAGTTCTTAAGCCTTCCTATTGATTATGTTAACTGCAGCTATTCTTCCAATAAATTTGTCTTTGATTTAAGTTATTTGGAGTCAGTCTCTATAGATTTAATAAAAGAACCCAAACTGAAACATACTCCTAGGCCTTGAAAAATGGAAAATGTTCTTATTATGCAGCAGGGAAACTCTTTAGCAGGGAATTCAATAGGAAAATACTATTGTGATCAATATGCCCAATGATAACATTGTTTTCAATATTCATACTGGCTTACATTGCAGTCACATTCTTGGAATCATCATGTTTCACCTTAATTTTGCAGATGATGATAATAAAGTGCCTGGCTCTCTGATCCTTCATCTATCAAGGTTCCTATTTTGGGACTGCTTAATTATAAAATTCAGGCTGCAACCAATATCATACTCTGGAATAATCTCTTTTCCAGTGAAGGTTATCTTACTGTCTCAGTTGATAGTTCTGTTGATCAACTTCAAGTCACTTTTGATATGGATTCTGCTGTCTTTTTTGTATCTGGCTCTTGACTATATATTCTTGGCAAAAGCCATTTCTTCTCACTGTAGCTAATTCATTCAATCTTTGTTGTTTCTCCATCTCTGAACAGACATCTTAGTACTTGGTCCTTTTAACTGCCTTGGTGCTAGCTACCTCAAGCCAAGCCTCCATCATGTTGAGCATTGCTTTTTAGTAATTCTATTGATTGCCAGTCAACAGATTTCCCTAACACCATTTTCCTGCCAGAACATCCACTGGCTACCCTCCAGTGGACATTGCTGATTACATGGGCAGGCTGCCTGCTTGCTTATCTCTCTGCCTATTGCCTGCTGGCAAATTCCCCTAACTCTTGACTCGCCAGTCCAGACTCTTATGAATTGCCAAAAATTTTTCAGACTATGTTGCCCATAGCTTGATAAAGTCTCTGGTCCCTAGGCTTCTTGGTATGTTTACTCAGTTCTGATGGATGATTTAGTAAAATCATAATTGTTGTTTTCATTTATATTGTAGATAAAACCCATTATTATTCTTATACTTGGCCTAGTTAGGTTAGATTTGGTTTCTTATATGGCATGTCCCCCACTCTTTTTTACCTCCCTTTTAAATGTAGCGAAAATTTCATCACTATTTATATGATCCAGGAAATTTCTGAAAACATTCTCCAAATCTGAATTTGTACCAGAAGTTATTCTCAGTAGAGTTTTCACAATAATGTGAATTTACTTCTTCTATCTGAAAAGAAGTACATGACAAATGCTGAATTTCAAGAAGAGAAAGAGATTACATTTTCTCAGTGTGTTATATATTTTCATTTTATTTACATCATATTTTAAATCAGATTTATTATTTGATAAGATCGATATAAGGGTAGAGTATTGTTGATCAAAATGCATAATGTCAATATTTGGGGATAAACTTTTTTTTCCTAATGCCTACCTCACAGAGTAATTATTTTTTAAGTCTATCTTGTTACTGTATATAGGTATAGAAGCAATAGCTACCTAAATGTTATTCTTTCAAAATATGAAACCATTTGGATCTGGGACTCTGCCAAGCTTATAAGTGCATCCATGCTGTTTATCTGAATTGGTACCTTAGAATGTTTATCAGAACAGATGTACAATCTGTATATTCTAATAAAAGATAGGCAAATGTGGGAATAGGTCACAGTTTTTTTATATTTAGGATTAATATAAATAACATGTTTAAAGGTATCAGAGGCAAGTTTAATTATATTCCATTTCAAAGGGCATTTCACTTTGTTTATTTGGAATTTGGTTCACAAGAAAATATTAAGTTGTGTATGCAGTTATAATTAGTCTTTCTTTCACATAAATAATTTCTCTTTTATCATTCTTGCTCCAAAGAAAGACCACTTATCTACTTTTTAAACTTGATTAATTTTAATAGCCTAAATTCTTAAAAAATATTTCTAAGCCGGGCTCGGTGGCTCAGCTTGTAATCCCATGCATTGGGAGGCTGAGGTGAGTGGACTGCCTGAGCCCGTGGGTTTGAGACCCACCTGAGCAACTTGGCAAGACCTCATCTCTACAACAAATAAAAAAATCAGCCGGGCGTGGTAGTGCATGCCTGTAATTCCGGCTACTCAGAAGGCTGAGGCGGAAGGATCGCCGGAGCCCAGCAGGTCGAGGCTGCAGTGGCCGGGAGTGGCCACTGCACTCCAGTCTGGGCCACAGAGTGAGACTCCAACTCAAAAAATATATATATTTCTAGATATAGACATAAAACACTGGGTCAACAATCCCTGACTGGAGGATTTTCTTGTCCTATGTTGTTCTAAGCCCTACAGTATAATAACTGATTCAATGCACTGTAATCCAGTGGCTCGGTTGCTCTTTCATGTTCTCAGTACCATCATTATTTTGGTTATAGTTTATTGGACACCTACTTACTCTGTACAAGCAAGGTACAGTACTAAATGTGGTATGTATTTTCCCCATTAAATCATTACAACTGCATTTTGGGGACAGCCTATAGATTTACATGTTAACTAACTGATATCTAATAGACAAAAACAAGTGCCCAATTTGTGATATGATTATTTAAAAATAATAGTTCTCTAACATTCTCTCTAAATAGGGCTTTCATTTTTTTCTATACTATTATAGTAACAAAATCAAATACCCAAACTTAGTTTAAAATGGATTGAAAATAAGATGAATTGATGGATTGCTAGATGGATAGAAATGTGATAAAGCAAGCAAAGACAGCAAATATTATTTGTAGGTTCTAGGTGATACCTATATGAGTGTTCATTATATGATTCTTTCAAATTTTCTTTATGCTTGAGATTTTTTTCATACTAAAATGCTGGAAAAATAGAAGATTGTTAGCATATATTTATGTAAAGGTTTTAACATATCATGTCTGTCCTTGCCTGCTCAGCCAGTGTGTGTTTGTTGTTCTGTGACTTGTAGTTACTACCTTGCTGATATGTAAGGAAATAGAGCATAGTGGCAAAAACAGTCTCTAGAGTTGCACCTTCTTACATTAATTGTCTGACTCTTCCATTTACTAGCATTTGAACTTTAGGATTTCTGATCTGCATAGTAGGGGGAAAAAAAAGTATCTATCCCATATGATGCAAAAATTAAATGAGAGGATAAATTGGAGACACTTAAAATAATAACTGGCACATGTAGTGGGCTTACTAAACACGAGCCATTATTATAATTGATCTAATGGTGTAGGTATTGCTTATTTTATTTTCTGTCCTCTTCTTAACCAAAAGTAACCTCCCCAAATGAACAAACTTTGTGTATTTTCATTTAAACCTCTGACTTTACCTCAAGTAAGAATTATTGGTGGGGTCCATATATGTCATATTTTTGTGTATTTTAACTTTTCCACTTTGGAATCAATATTATAATGAGCATGAATCTTCAAAGTGGTGATGCTTATACTGCATATCTTCTACTTAAGGCACGAAAGACTGTTATTAAGTTGAAGTCAACAGCATCTAGAAACAAATTAATAAAAATTTTTGATACACCCTTTTCAATTTCAAATGATGGATATGATCTGACAGTCATTTAGTTAAAATAGGCAAAGAAAGTAAATTACTAAAAATTTTTTTAAAAAACTGGAAGTATTAGTTATATCTTGCCTGATAATTAATTCTCTAATTGTCTATTGTTCTGATCAACACCAATTCTGCTAAAAAATAGATGAATTACAGCATATTTTTTAAAAATACTATTACAAATTTCACCTTTGGAAAGATGAAATTTAAAACACCTTTGCCATTTGCTGTATGGGGATCATATCAAGCAATAATAATATATTCCTAATAAATAAGGTTGTGAACTCTAAATCATAGCAGAACTAGCTGAATTCTGATTCAGGAAATTTAAGGAAAATGGCCAAACTTCTTCTTCTTGATATCTACTCAAAACAGTATCCTGTATTAGCAATATCTTCAAGTAAACAAATCTTTTATATTTCTTTCGATTTTTCCCAAATGTAAAATAAAGTGATAATTCAATATAATGTCTGATTGATCACTCTTTTAAGTTTCTGTTTTAAAATTCCTACCTGATTTGCAGAAGAATTGTGACTGTGGAATATCTGGAACTTAATATAAATTACAACAAGGAGCAAAAAGGGATTTTTACTTTCCTAAAATTATCAGCTTTCTGATGGGCAAAGTGTGTCTATAGTGTATATGTTTTATATATATATATAACACATTCACGGTGCTTGGAAACATTACCTATGGATAAATAAAAGGAAGGGAAAAAACAATAGAATGATTTCTCTATTCCATATAAATTTCCATTGCAACTTGTGAAAATAGCTTACATACAGTAGAGTGCTCCATAAATATTTGTTGATGATGATGATAGATTGCACATTTTCTATGCACTAATGTCAGTGCATGAGCACATTGCTTGTGTTTCTAAACTAAAGCAAGCAATAATGTTGACAAATGACCTCATTCTCAGCTGCTTCTAAGTACTGGTAGTTCAAAGTCAGGGGCCTTCATCCATTTATCAAGACTGTAACTGAATTTCAGCTGCAATGTGTTTGTCCAACTTGAGCATTTAAGCTTAAACATCATTTATTTGGAGTTACTTCTATTCTCTTTAGATAGGTCTTTGGGTCAGACTTTCTTCTCAAAGTGTGTTGAACTCATTCAAAAGCACTAGCCTCCATATAAAGTATAAGAGTTCTATAAACTAGAAAATGAAAATAATAATTTAGAAAAAAAGCCCCTTCATTTCATTTTGTGAAGCTAAACTTGTTTATTGCAACAGTTTAGCGTCTAGTTTTTGGAGTAAGAGGAGGTTTTATTAGAATATTATTCTACCTATTTCTAGCCTTATGCCCTTGGACACATAACTGAAACTTTCTAAGTCTTAGTAAACTATAAAATGTTTCTACAAAGAATTCCAATCTTGTGGAACTTTTGTGAGAATTAGATAATATTATATGTATTATGCATATGCAGAATATCTGGTATATATTGAGCACTAAAAAATTAGCTGAAATGCCAGTTTTTCAGGTGTTTTAATTTTTTTTTTTTTTTTTTTTTTTTTGAGTTGGAGACACTCTGTCGCCCAGGCTGGAGTGCAGTGGCACATTCATGGCCACCATAGTGACGACCTGCTGGGCTCAGGCGATCCTTCTGCCTTAGCCTTCCAAGTAGCCAGAACTACAGGCATGTGTTACCACGCCTGGCTATTTTTTTTTTATTTTTATTGTAGAGAGGAGGTCTCGCCAAGTTGCCCGGGCTGGTCTCGAACCCGCAGAGTCAGGCAATCCACTCGCCTCAGCTTCCCAATGCTGTGATTACAGACTAAGCCACTGAGCCCGGCCAGGTGTTTTAATTTTTAAAAACTGCTTCACATAAAGATTTTGTAACCATACCATTAGCTCATTTCTTATATTCCTTGTATTTAACTAGTCCCTTTCTGACCTAATCCTTTGGAATCAATTGTTTCTTTAGTTTTCCAAATGTTCATCAACAGCCAGGTGGTTTTCTTAGATTTTATGAAAGAAAATTATCTCAACATTACCACTTGTGAAAGTTTTCTATTATGGACATCTTCAATTAATATAAAATGATAGAGAAAAGTAAAATTAACTGATTCTTTTTACCCATATGAAGCTTCAATAGTTTTCAATATTTTGCAAATCTTGTTTATCTGTTTTCTGAAAACTAAGATCAACTAGGTCAACATGACTTAATTGCTTTGTTTTCTTTGCAGTCATTCTTTGCTCTGAAAAGATAAGATTGTAAATTAATAAATAACTTCATTGTTCACTTCAGAAATTACTACAAATTAATCAAAAATAAGTGTTCTCATCTCAGTAAAAATTCACTTATTAAACAACAATTTACTTATGAAGCCTTGTTTTGATTTATCTCTTTGTCCAGTACTTGTAAATTACTATATTATGAACTTTGACCAATCCCATTCATTTCCCTGCCTTAAACCACTGAAGTCTGAGATGCTGCTAAGACTCTATCAAGATAGTGTTGTCCCTTCCTGAGATGATTTTGAACAAATTTAGTGTTGTTCTATTAACAGGTTGTCTGGTGATACTTAAGGTAAATCAATAGCCACATGATTTGTGTGTGTGTGTGTATAAGCAAAAATTTTGGAGAAAAGTTAAAAGACAAAGATATGTCATTTCAACTGTAAATTTTTCATTTGCCTTATCTAACTGATGAAGGCCTTTTCAATTACACAATCACCTTGCCATTATCATATTTAATATAATTAACAATTATTTCTTGTTTTTTGTTTTGTTTTGTTTTTTTTAGTTGGAGTCTCACTCTGTCGCCCAGACTGGAGTGCAGTGGCCGCTCCCGGCCACCGCAGCCTTGACCTGCTGGGCTCCAGCGATCCTTCCGCCTCAGCCTTCCAAGTAGCTGAAACTACAGGCGCGTGCTAC
>CAUYQG010052873.1:0-25636 GCA_963574415.1 Tarsius wallacei
ATATTTTTTTTTTTTTTTTTTTTAAATTTATTTTAGTTTAAGTCTCACTCTGTCACCCAGGCTGGAGTGCAGTGGCCCGCCCGCGACCACTGCAGCCTCGACCTGCTGGGCTCAGGTGATCCATCTGCCTCAGCCTTCCAAGTAGCTGGAACTACAGGTGTGTGCTACCACACACAGCTAATTTTTTTATTTCTAGTAGAGACAAGGTCTCACCAAGTTGTCTAGGCTGATCTTGAACCCCTGAGCTTAGGCAATCCTCTCATCTCTGCCTCCCAAAGTGCTGGGATTATAGGCGCGAACCACCATGCACGGCTTGCTGGCTCATTTTTGACTGTCAACCTCAACACCTGTGGGGGCAATCGGCCTGCCACCACGAGAGGGCACACAAGAAGGACCAAGGAGGCTGGTCAGAGGGGAGGTGGGATGACAGCTCTCCCTGTCTGACCAGAGCTCCCTCCAGGGCTCAGCTGAAGGGCCCAGAGCTCCTGCTGGGCTGTGGAGGCATTTCCATGGGGATGAGTCTCAGGACTCCTATGTGGCTTCTGGGATGAAACATGCCCAGGACCACATGGCTGCAGGACATGATTCTTCCCAATGCAGAAGTAGTTTCATTCTCACTATTCTGGTGAGCTTCCAAAAAAGCCCTTTTTCTTTTCTGTGTCAGGGTCTCACTCTGTTCCTCACACTGCAGTGCAGTGGCAGGATCACAGCTCATCATAGCCTCAACCTCCTGGGCTCAGATGATCCTTTCACTTCTGCCTCCCAAGTAGCTGGGGCTACAGGCACATGCCTGGCTAATTTTTTTTATTTTTGTAGAAACGAGGTCTTGCTATGTTGTCCAGGCTGGCCTCAAGCTCCTGGGCTCAAGCAATCCTTCTGCCTTGGCCACCCAAAGTGCTGGGATTACAGGTGTAAACCACTGCACCTGGTATAAACACCCTTTTTCTAGAAGAAATATCCAACTCCTCTCCCCCTCTTTCTCCAGGATCTGCTTCTTGGTCATGTCCTCATCCTACCTGGCATTCCGCATCTCCCGGCTAGAGCAGCAGTTATGCTCCTTGAACTGGGGTGGCCCGGTCCCTGGGCACAGGTGAGGCCTTTCTCTCCCTAATTCCTTTGGGATTGAGGGTTGAGGACAGGGCCCCAAAACCAAAAACCAGGCTGCCTGGTTGGACTCGGTCCTGTTTTGAGGCTTGATGGCCCTCCACAAGGTTGGGTGGTGGGTACAGGGGACACAGATCACGCCTTGGCCACTTAGCAGTGAGAAAGGCTTCACAGGCCCTTCAGGGCCCATCCCTGATCTAGGCATCTTTTCTGTGTGCAGGTAACAGCCACTTGGCCTTTGTCCTCACTCCAAGAAGGATGCTCTGGGTGCCACGTCTCCACCAATGACCCCCCACCCCCCCACATCGATGCTGCTGCTGTACTGAGACTGAGTATGAAGGAAAGCATTCCCGATCCCTTCTCCTCCCCTCAACTCCTCCTCCCTCTGTGAGTGATCTGAAGTGCCTGCTTACAAAGTAACTGGCGTCTACAGTTTTTGGACTCAAACAAAAAGCCAGATTTTTCAGGAACCAGCTGAGGAATTCTGTATACCAGTCTTCAGCAACACTTAAATGAGAAAAAAAATTCAGCTTGCTCCTTGGAAACAGTTCTGGCACACAGGCAGAACCCTGGAGGCCACTTCAAGGGGCAAAGGTCATGCTTTCAAGGCTGCTCCAACTGTCACATGGCTCACTCCAGCAGTGGGGTCAGAGGCCAGAACACAAACCACCAGGTGGGCCCCGCTTTCTCCTGACATTCTGTGCTCCTGTGGGGAGTAGGACCCCACAGGTCAGGCAGGGACCTGCTGAGGGTTGTGAGTGCAGAGACGAGGGCTCCTACCCTGCTTCCAGAAAGAGATGAAGCTGTGTGTTCCTGGACAAGACTCTGTGCCAGCCTCTCTGTGAGGCTGGCTGAAACTGGGGAGATGCTGCTCACAGGGGCTATAAAGACAGAGGTCTCCAAACGCCATGTCCCCAACTTCTACTTTTTTGTGAGACATATGGAGCAGGGTCTTTGATCACTGTGGTCACAAACCTGGTACTGGGCCTTGCCCTGGTGTGCCCACACATTTCCAACATGTCCCAGGCCACGAAAGTAGAGAATGGGAAGGTGGTAGCTTGGATTTGAGGCCTTGCTGGGTACTCCCCACCTGCCAGCCAGGTGTGATGCTGTTGGGCCACCACAGGGCAGAGCTCACTCATGTCACCTGCAGTCACTGTGTTGCAGGCCGTAGAGGAGGGCCCTCCACTCTGTGGGATCTGCTCTCTATGAGTAAGATGCTCTCCATGTCTCATGTGGGCCTGACAGTGCAGGAACCAGCTGAGGGGGTGAGGCCGATACCTTTGGGCATGAGAGAGACAGGTGATGAGAAGGTTGGACATGGTTATGGTTTTGCCTTGGTGATGCTTCCTCCTCTGTCGGGGTCTTCTCTACTCCTAAAGACTTCTCTGTGCTCCAGAACTCTGGCCTGACCTCCCTTGGACTTCCATCTGCTAAGATAGTGCCTTTGGAGGTTCTGGAAGGGCCTTAGTGAGGAGGCCCGAGGTATCAGGAAAGTCACTAGTCATCAGCAATAGCCAGTGTCCCCTCTTCAGACACTGAGAAGTTATCCAGGGGATGAAATTCAGGTGGAAGTTATTTACGGTGGAGCTGTGATTGTCCCATTTATGACAAACCTGAATGAGGACTGGAGGGACTGACAACTCCCTGAGCTCAGCCTGGCGGTCTCTGCATCCTCTCCCCATCCGGTTTCTAGGGTTAAGCTGAGCACCAGCCTCTTGGAGATGCCTCCTCCTCTGTCGGGGTCTTCTCTATTCCAAAAGGCTTCTCTGGGCCCCAGAACTCTGACCTGACCTCCCTCAGACTTTCACCAAGTGCTTATATCTCAGGTGACATTCGCTGTGCCCTCCCCCTCACAGTGCCCCTCTGGGCCCATGGCATCCTCTTGATTTTGGAACCAGCCCTCTTCATCAGTCTTTCTTGCCATGTTTTCAGGGAAGCACTCCTTCTTGCCCCTTGCTGAAAGGCAGGCAGAACCAGTCCCTTCTCGGAGTCTTGCTAGACTAAGCTTAAGGTCAAGTTGTGAGTGGATACGCCAAGACACTGGGGAGTCTGGTCTCCAGCTTCCCCCAGGCTTAGGAAGGTAAGGGCTGTGCTGGAGGGTAGATGGCTTTGGAGGCGCACATGGGGCCCCTGGCTTTAAGGGGTGTGGGTGTACCTGGCCCTCTGGAGGGCCCTCTCTTTGTTCCTCCATTTTGTCTTCTGGCCTGGTCCTCTGGGGCCACTGTCCCTTCTGTTGTGCTTATTTATATATGATGTGTATTTTATACATACCTGCTTGCCCTGGCTGATGCTCCTCTAATTCCGAGAGTTTGGTTCAACCACCCTTGGGTTGTTCCACCATGGCCTTAGCCTCCGAAAACATTTTAAAATTAAAAAACTCGATTTTTCTAGTGTTCTCTGGTATGGAAGTTTCATTTTTATCCTTTGACCACTCACTAAGGGTACCCTGACATCCTCAGCACCAAGGAGACTGATGGCATCCAGGTCATTCCCAGAATCCAAGTACTCTGCAGACCTCAGAGGATGTTAGCTGAGCTGACCGACACCTCAGGCATATGGGGAAGGGTGAGGGTGGCCACAGCAAACCACCACAGCCTCCTGCCTCTGTTGGATGGATGCTGGGAATATGTCCCCATTTGAGCAACTCCAAAGCAACATCCTTGGCTCAAGTGCCACTGTCCTGATTCAGAAATTAGCGTTTGGAATTCAAAGCCAGGGTACTCCTGTGGCCTTTTCTATAGCTTAGAGCTTAGGCAGGAAGGACAAGTTCCAATTTGGGCCATGCTATCTTTACTCCTCACTGCGTGCTTCCCCCTAGTAGTGATTCACTTATTTGGTAAGTATTGTGGAGCTGAGACTGTGTGCCAGGTACTAGGCTGGGCACTGGACATACAGCCATGAACTTGTCAGGCCGTGTCTGTGTCCCAGTGGCACTTCCTTACATTCCATGTAAAGGTAAATTCCAAGTAAATATGTAAATAAGGTAATTGCAGATTGCAATTACATCCCATGAAGAAAAGAAGCAGGGATTTGAGAGAGAGGTGGCTTAGATGGGTGGGGTGGTCAGGAAAAGTCTCTGGCGTGACATGCTGGTGCCTGAAGGGTAAGGAGCCAGTCATGGATGGAGCTGGGAAATGGCATTTTTGGAAGAAGGATCAATGACTGCAAAAGGCAGGGAAGGGCACATGTGTTTCTAAGCAACAGGGCTAGTCTGCGTGGTAATATCCTGGGACACTAACTGAGGTGGGAGAGTGACATGAGAAGAGGGTGGAGAGGTCAATTCAACCACAGAAAATCGAGCAACTCAACTGAAAAGTGGGCAAAGGACTTGAACAGACTTTTCTCAAAGATGTACAAATGGCCACTAACCAGTGAAGAGATGCTCAACATTACTGATCACTAGGGAAACACCAATCAAAACCACAGTGAGATACCACTTCACCATCAGGATGGCTACTATCAAGGCAATAGAAACTAAGAGTTGGTGAGTGAAGACATTGTACAGTGTTGGTGGGAATGTCAAGTGGTATAGCTGCTGTGTCAAACAGTATGATGGTTACTCTCAAAAATTAAAAACAGAATGACCAGAATTCCAGCTACTCAGGAAGCTGAGGTGAGAAGATCCAGCGATTCCGCTTCTGAGGATATACCCCAAAGAACTGAAAGTAGGGTCTTCAAGAAATATTTAGGGCTGGGTACCATGGCTTATGCCTATAATCCCAGCACTTTAGGAGGTGGAGGTGAGAGGACTGCCTGAGCCCAGGAGTTCAAGATCAGCCTGGGCGACTTGGCAAGACCTCGTCTCTGCAATAAATATTTGAAAAATTAGCCAGATGTGGTGGTGCACACCTATAGTTTTGGCTACTTGGAAGGCTGAGGCGGGAGGATTGCCTGAGCTCAGCAAGTTGAAGCTCAGTGGCCATGATCATGCCACTGCACTTCAACTTCAGTGACAGAGTGAAACTTTGACTTAAAAAAGAAAAAAAGAATACTTGAACGTGGGTATGCATGCATTATGTACAACAACCAAAAAGCAGAAGAAACTCGTGTCCATCCATGGATTGGTGGATGAAAATGTGGGCAACCCTCTCGGGTCCCCTCCCACTGTGGGGGCTTTTCTGTCCTCTCAATAGATCCTGCTTAAAAAAAAAAGAAAAAAAGAAAATGTGGCACATGTATACCATGGAGTATTATTCAGCTTTGAGAAGGAAGACAATTCTACACATGCTGTAACATGGATGAATCTTGAAGACATGCTAAGTGAAATAAGCCAGTCACACAAAGACCAACACTGTATGATTCCTTTTATATAAACTACTTAGAATAGTCAGAACCATCAAGACAGAAAGCAGAATGGTGGCTGCCAGGTGAGGGGAGGGCAAAATGGAGTTATTGTTTAATGAATATAGAGTTTCAGTTTTATAAGATGAAGAGTTCTGGAGATTGGTTATACAACAGTGTAAATGTACTTAACACTACTGAACTATACACTTAAAAATGATTAAGATGAGGCTAGGTATGGTGGCTTATACCTGTAATCCCAGTACTTTGGAAGGGGAAGGGGGAGGATTGCTTGAGTCCAGGAGTTGGAGACCAGCCCTGGCAACATACCTAGATCTCATCTCTACAAAAAAACTAAAAAAAAAAAAAAATTGGACATCGTGGCACACATCTGTAGTCCCACCTACTCAGGAAGCTGAGGTGAGAGGATTGCCTGTGCTCTGTTACCCAGATCCTCCTGCCTTGGCCTCCCAAGTAGCTGGTACTATAGGCATAAGCCACCTTGCCAGGTCACAATGAAAAAAAAAAAGCTCTAGTCCCAGTACTTTGGAAGGTCAAGGTGGGAGGATCACTTGAGGCCAGGAGTTTGAGACCAGTCTGAGCAAAATAGACCCATCTCTACAAAAATAAAATTTTAAAAATGAGCTGGACGTGGTGGCACACACCTGTAGTCCCAGCTACTCAGAAAACAGAAATGGGAGGATTGCTTGAGACCTGGAGTTCAAAGGTGCAGTGACCTATGATTGTACCACTGCACTCCAGCTTAGCCAGCAGACTGAGACCCTGTGCCACTAAAAAATAGGTCAGTGGGATAGGCAGGAAAAGAGTTTAGATTTGATTTTTCTGTCTCCCCCCATGAGTAAGAAGGAAGAGTTTGCATTTTTATACTCCATGGGTAATGAAACTCAGATCTGAAAGTTTGGGGCTAGCAGGGTGGATCAGTGGTTGTTGAAAACAAGTGCTTTCCTTTGTGACAGGAAACAAACATCTGAATAGAAGGAAGAGAAAAATATGGATGATAAGGTCCAGACTTCTGAGGGAGTTAGAGAAATCAATTCAATAAAAACTGTTAAAATACGCCCCCTTCCCACTGTTCCCAGGGACTGGGTCATAGCAGCAGCGTTACAGAGAAGACATATAATTGTACATTTGTAATTTTTAAGTTGCAATGAGCAAATTTTATAAGAGGGAAGAGCTTATTTAGGGAAGCTGAAGGAAATATATATTATACTAGAGCCTCAGTTTTGCAACATGGACCTTAGCCAGGAAGGAGGGGTTATGGGAGGGGCAGGCTCTCTAGTGAAGAGGGCATTCAGGAATGGGGGTGTCAGGGAGAGATGTCTGGGAATGAGAAACTGCCCCACCCCTACTCCCAGGGGCCATGGGCCTCCCACCTAGTTGCCATGGCATCAGGACACCTGTGAAACTGGGGGAGGTCTGGAGCCCGTGCTGCTCCCCTCTCCTGGCTGCTGGGCCACAGAATTGGGGAGCCCAAGAACAGAGAAACTTACCAGAGAGGGATCTCCAGTCAGGACTGGACTGAGGCCAGGTCCCTAACTCCAAGGCTGATTGTCTCTCCCTGAGGAGGAAGAGATGACCACTGACCCACTAGGTGGCAGCAAAGTCCAGCAAGAAGACTCAGAGCCAACGGGGCAGCAGACTTGATCCTCTTTTTTCTGAGAAAGTTCCCAGCCATCCCTTTGCTGGGCCCAGCGCCCTTCCAAATCCAGGGCACCTCCTTACCCAACAGAAGAAGGGAATCTTTGGGCAGACTTGTGTGGCCATTTCCCGCCAGAGAACAGTGCTACCCACTTCCCCTTCAGACCTCTTTCCCCCTCCTCCTTCCCTCCTCTCCTGGGGAAAGACCTGC
The DNA here is from genome assembly GCA_963574415.1 of Tarsius wallacei. Taxonomy (NCBI): domain Eukaryota; kingdom Metazoa; phylum Chordata; class Mammalia; order Primates; family Tarsiidae; genus Tarsius; species Tarsius wallacei. Next base: position 7,259 of record CAUYQG010052873.1, read on the forward strand.
GGTGATTCTGAAAGGACCGCACTTCCCAGGGCTCTCCAGGCTTGCCCAGGTCTGACCAGTGGGAAGACAGAACCAGCAGGTATGAAGGGGGTGTGTGTGGGTGTGAGTGTTCGCGCCTGGGCTGCTCCTGTGGAAGGTCAAGGGTGAAGAGCTCAGCTTCTAGGGCACAGAAATCCCAGGCTCTCCCCGTGACCTGCCCTTATCACTAGGATCAAGCCCAGTACTGCAGGAACCCGGCTCCTGTCAAGTGTGATTTTGTGATGGCAACTGCTCTTGCCCGCCCAGTGCCTTTATGTAGAGAGCCTGGCTGGATCCCAGAGCAGGGCGGTTTAAAATTTACCAGTTGCACACGCATCGTTCACTGAGAGTGAGAGGGAGGGAGGCGTTTAAGCCTCTGAAATGATAATCCAGAGAAACCTGAGTTCATCCCTCAGCGTGCCTGATCGCCACAGAGCCAGGGGCACCTGGTGCAGCAAGGCCCTGCCTGCCAGGCCGCCTTCGCTTGGCAGGGCTCCTTGCCTTCCCGGAATGTGTTCCTTCTTGTTTGCCACTCAGGGCCTGGCCCAGAGCCAAACCTGGGCTGCTCGGAATGCCGTGCTCCCACTCGCAGCTCCCCGCACAGGAGCTGAGACGAGGCTCTCTTCCACTTGGGGAAAAGCCAGGCCTTTGCTGCGGCCCCATGCCGCTGGCGTGACTTCTCTAAGGGACATTAGACCCTCCAGTGGCTGAAAGCAGGAGCCTTGGGGAGAGTACTGCAGAGAGTGTGGCATGTGTTGTCTCATCCCGTTGGCAGTCTAAATTGGGCCAGAGTCTCATCCCGTTGACCCTAAATTGGGCCAGAGTGGGCAAAGAGTTATTCACAAGCTGTTCATTAACTTGCTGAAGGCAGTGAGGTTGGTTTAGGCACCACTTTGGGAAAACGTGACACCCACTGCTCCTGGACTCAGTCTAGTGTGGAGGCATGTTCACTGGTGTAGGATTTCTGATGGAAGTTTTTCTTTGCTGTTAGTTCCAAATACCAGGCTGGTCTGAATGGCAGGCTCTTTCCACTACATGTAGACAACTCAGGAAGCATTTCCTATGGTCTCCTGAATGCATGCTTCCATAACACTGTCATTTGCTGTCATTACCAGTTGCACATGCATCGTTCACTGAGAGTGAGAGTGAGATTTCATCATCTCATCTGACTCTCAGTACACGAGACTCTCAATACAACAATACAGTTTTCACACTGTAGAAACTGAGTCAAAGGCCAGGAATATAATAAGGACCCCTTTGGGGAGCTTACTGAGGATGCAAGAAAGAGAGAATAGCTATAAAATAGTGTGAGAGTGGTGAGCCGATGGTCATGGTGAGTGGAAGTGGTACAGATGGACTCAGTGGCCTGGGGCATGCAGCCTGCATGGGCTTCAAAGAATGAGTAAGATCTGGGTCCGAAGCAAGATGTGGGGGAATCCTCCCAAAATACCTGTTGGGTGGTAACATCAGGAAAGGATGGTGGTGCAAATGAGAACTCAGGGAAGCAGAGTTCCTGCTGCAGGATGAATATGTAAGTGGGCAAAGCCCCCAGGGTTGAAACGCCAGGAGGAGAAGAAGAGACTTGATCTTCCCCAGGGGTGAGGAGCCACTGGAGGTGCTGGAGTTTAGGAGTGATGGATACATTAGAAGGTTTAGGAATGTTGGTTGGCAGTGGAGTACGGGGTAAATTAGAAGTTCAGTAGAATAGTCTGGATCATGGTTTCCCAACCTCAGCGCTATTGACATTTGGGGCTGGAGAATTCTTTGCTACAGGGATTAGCTTGTGTACTGTAAGGTGCTTGGCCACAACCTTGGCCTCTGCTCACCTGGTGCCAGTAGCACCCCCACCCCTGGTTGTGATAACCAAAAATGTCTCCAGGGGGGTGGGCAGCGGCCTCTAATTGAGACTCATTGGGCTAGATGGCAGGAAATTAGGGCCTGAACCTCAGAATATTGGCAAGTATTTTCGTATTCTTCAAGTCAAGTATTTTATTGACTTTAAGAATAGCTGATACAAGTAAAAATGGTTTCCTTGCCACAGGAAATTCATTCCCAGAGCCAAAGACTTAATGGCCTAGACAAAAGAGGCTTCAGAAGTAGATCATTCTGCATATTAGAAACCTCTAGAGGATACTGCAAAGCTATAGATAATGTGCTCAAGACTCATTAGCAAGAAAGTGGCTGATACCAGCAGCTTTCTCTCCACTCCACCACTTGCTCCAGGGCCACACTGGGTAAGGATGCTCCATTCTGCCTGCAGGCAGAGATGTCACTGCTCTGTAATTCTGCTAGGTTTGCATCCACCCTCCCATTTTGTTTTTGGCAGTTGGTAGAGTGGACAGTTGAGCCTGGCCTGTCAACGAAGACAACTGGTTTCCCAAGATGTGTCTTTGTCTAAAGCAGGAGTCAGTGCAGTACAGCCTGCTGCCTGGCTCTTTGAAAATACGTAGCTTTGGCTGGGCGCGGTGACTCAAGCCTGTAATCCCAGCACTTTGGGAGGCCGAGATGAAAGGATTACCTGAGCCCACCGTTAGAGATCAACCTGGGCAACTTGGCCAGACCTCATCTCTTCAATAAATCAAAAAATTAGCCGGGCGTGGTAGTGCGCACCTGTAGTTCCGGCTACTTGGAAGCCTGAGGCGGAAGGATCACCTGAGCCCAGCAGGTCGATGCTGGGGTGGCCGTGAGCGTGCTACTGCACTCCAACCTGGGTGGCAGAGTGAGACTCCAACTCAGAAAAAAAAAAAGAAAAACGCCCCCAGCCATGCTCATTTGTTTACTGGCCCCCAGCCATGCTCATTTGTTTCTGAGGCAGGACGGCTTGAGCCCAGGGGTTTGAGGTTGCAGTGAGCAATGATCACACCACTGCACTCCAGCCTGGGAACACAGCGTGACCCTATCTCTTTAAAAAAAAAAAAAAGAAAAGTCAACAACCAGGGCACACTGTCAATATGAGATCATGAAGAAAAGGAGGAACTAGCAAAGGAAACAAAGGAGTGCCTGATGGGGAAGGAGGAAAGCCAGAGGATGCTGGTATCCTGGAAACAAGTTTCCACACATCAAGGCAGAGGCTGTGACACATGCTGCTAATACATTTATTTTACTGTGGTTCAACAAAAGTTCTTACTTCAGTGTAACCCAGCAATTTCCAACCTACACAGCCCCAAGTAACTTAATAGTTAGGGGTCATTCTTTCAATACGAAAATGGCCCCAGGCCCATTTCCAACCACTGTGGGAAGTTCTGAGACCTCAGTTTCCTCAAGGGTTTCTAAGGTTGCTTCTGAGCCTCCTGGGCCAGACATGATGCAGAATGCTTGCCTGGTGTCTCCTGTTCCTCTGGTTGTTGTCTTTTTACCTCATGATGTGCCTCATCCTTCATTCCTCCAAGTGACCCACCACCAAGAGGGCTGGGTGCATCCAAGTTGCACAAAAGGTTTAGGGTCGATAGCAGAAAATCTCAGGCTTAATGCATAGATGACTGCTTATAGAAATCTAACAGTCATTCTCCACTACAGTAGGGAACTTCTTAGAGGGCCATGTCCTCCAGCAGGCCCCTGTTTTCTACCATGTTTCTGGAATGCTTCCCATCTCGGTGCTCTTCACCAACTTCCCCCTACTTCTTTCTTTCCTTGGACTGTCTTTCTCTAGGGCATCCAATGAAAATGCAAATTTCTTTCATTTTATTATTTGGAGTAACTGATCTCTCTTGTATCCTCCTGGCTTATACAGGATAAACCCTGGGAGTTAACCTTTCTTTTTTTTTTTTTTAAATAGAGACAGGGTCTCACTCTGTTGCCCAGGTTAGAGTGCAGTGGTATAATCATAGCTCACTGCACCCTTGAACTCCTGGGTTCAAGTGATCCTCCTGCCTCAGCCTCCCAAGTAGCTAAGACTACAGGTGTGTGCCACCATGAACAGCTATTTTTTTTTTAACTTTTTGAAGTGACAGTGTCTTGCTTTTGTTGCCCAGGCTGATCTTGAACTCCTAACTTCAAGCAATTCTCTCACTTTAGCCTCTCAAAGTGCTGGAATTATAAGCATGAGCCACTGTGCCCAGCCCAGTTGACCTTTTTTAACCAAAATGGTTCATTTAGGTGTTTACCTTAAGAAAACAAGCTAACAATACATTGTGCCACACTCCTGGAAATAAGAAAGGTTACAGTCAGGTTTTTATTAACAATAGCAGGCTGGGCTCGGTGGCTCAGCCTGTAATCGCAGCGCTTTGGGAGGCCAAGGTGAGTGGATTGCCTGAGCCCGCGGGTTTGAGACCTGCCTGGGCAACTTGGCGAGACCTCATCTCTACAATAAATAAAAAATTAGCCAGGCATGGTAGTGCATGCCTGTAGTTCCAGCTACTTGGAAGGCTGAGGCAGGATCGCCGGAGCCCAGCAGGTTGAGGCTGCAGTGACCAGGAGTGGCCACTACACTCCAGTCTGGGTGACAGAGTGAGACTCCAATTCAAACAAACAAACAAACAAACCAAAAAAACAATAGCAATGCTTCCTGTTTGTTAAATAAAACAAACAAAAAAATACTGGCAAACAACCAGCATGGTGGCTAAGAGTACAGGTTCTAGAATCGTTGTATCTCCATTAAACCTCTTCAATTTACTTAACTTGGGCAACTCTAAGCCTTAGTTTCCTCATCTCCAAAGAGGAATAATAATAGTATTTATCTTACAGGTTTATGGTGATTATGAAATAGGAAAATTCATGTCAGATCCTTAGAAGTCCCTGACACATAGAAAGAGCTCAATGAATAATAGTTATCTGTTAAACATCAAGAAATAAATGTAAGCAAAAAGAAAATCCAATGTTAGTAGGTTGCACGGAACTAGATCTAGGTTTATATTATTTATGTTAAACAATTTTAATGGTACTGTGTAGTGAGCTTTCTTTTTAGATAATTCTCTGGCTATCTATATGATAGGATAGAAATTGTTCTTTTTTTTTTTTTGAGTCAGAGTCTCACTTTGTCACCCAGGCTGGAGTGCAGTGGCACACTCACGGACACCGCAGCCTCGACCTGCTGTGCTCAGGGAATCCTACCGCCTCAGCCTTCTAAGTAGCTTGAACTACAGGCACATACCACCACACCTCGCTAATTTTTTGATTTATTGTAGAGGTCTCACCAAGTTGCCCAGGCTAGTCTCAAACTCCTGGATTCAGGCAATCCTCTTACCTTGGCCTCCCAAAGTGCTGGGATTATAGGCTCAAGCCACCGTGCCCGGCCTGTTCATATGTTTTGGTGTCTGAATTCCACTTTTGTATTCCTCAAGGAGAAAATTGGAAATAAGTTACTTCTAAAGAGTGTTTGCAGCACTGCTCCTTATAACACCCTCAAATCACAACTGACCGAAAAGCCCAACAGTGGGGAAATGGCTAATGAAATCACAGTCTATTAATCTGATGTAACCCCAAGTTACCCTTAAACATGACAATAAACAATGATTAAGGATGAGATTTGTAAAAAGCAGAATTAAGATAGTGCTTACACATGGATTATAACTATGTGAAATGTGAAAATCTCTAAGAAATCAGCAGATACGTTGTGACCATGGTTAGAGCTACATGTTTAATGAGTTCCCTTTTTTCCATCAGGTTGTTCAAGTTCATCAACTCTCATCCCCCTCAATAGCTTGCTCTTATGCAAGCATGAAAAGTTGTCCTGATGAGTGCTGCATTTTGGTTTCTACTGTTAGGCCGTGGAAGGATGATGGGCTGTTTTTTTCTTTGATAAACAGCGTCTATATTCTCATGTATCCATTCAACAAATAATAACATCTATGTGTCAGGCACTACATTAAACTACATTAAACAGCAGAGATTCAATAGTGAACAAGTCAGATATGGTCCCTGGCCTCCATGGCTCTTACAGTTTGGTGAGAAAGAGGGACACAGCACCAAAAATTGTGTCATTTGAGCACACCGAAGGGATTACTGATTCTAAGGAATAAACAAGGAAAACAAACTAGTCTGGTGCATTGGGGAAGATTTCCTTGAGGAAGAGCTCACACAGAAGGTTCTCTGTTGAGGAGTATGGGAAAGAGCACAGGAGAGAACAGCGAGTGGGAAGGCTTGAAGGGGGAGAAAGAATGTGTGTTGGAGGAACTAAAAGAAGGCCTGCAGGGCTGGAGCTCAGAAAGCTAAGGCAAGTGTGATATGGCCTGTAAAGAGGCAGGAAAAACAAGGAGGGACCAGATTATATGGAGCTTTATTAAAGATACTGGCAGAATGGAAACTGGTGTGGAGGTGGAGAATATGAGCAAATATGGAACTTTTTTTTCTTTTTGAGTTGGAGTCTAACTCTGTCACCTAGGCTAGAGTGCAGTGGCACACTCACAGCCACTGCAGCCTCGACCTGTTGGGCTCAGGTGATCCTTCCATCTCAGCCTTCCAAGTAGCTGGAACTATAGGCACGTGCTACCACGTCCGGCTAATTTTTTTTTTTTTGAGTTGGAGTCTCACTCTGTCGTCTAGACTGGAGTGCAGTGGCACACTCCCAGCCACTGCAGCCTTGACCTGCTGGGCTCCAGTGATCCTTCCGCCTCAGCCTTCCAAGTAGCCAGAACTACAGGTGTGCGCTACCAGGCCCAGCTAATTTTTGATTTATTGTAGAGTCGAGGTCTCGCCAAGTGGCCTGGGTGGGTCTCGAACTCGCAGGCTCTGGCAATCCACTCACCTCGGCCTCCCAAAGTGCTGGGATTACAGGCTGAGCCACCGAGCCCAGCTGAATAATTTTTTGATTTATTGTAGAGATGAGGTCTCGCTAAGTTGCCCAGGCTGGTCTCGAACCCCTGGACCAGGCAATCCTCTTGCCTCCACCTCCCAAAGTTCTGGGATTACAGGTTTGAGCCACTGCGCCTGGTTGGAACTCTTTTTTGAGTTGGAGTCTCACTCTGTCGCCCAAATTGGAGTGTAGTGGCACGCTCATGGCCACCGCAGCCTCAACTTGCTGGGCTCAAGCGATCCTTCTGCCTCAGTCTTCCAAGTAGCTGGAACTACAGGCGTGTGTGTGCCACCATGCCTGGCTAATTTTTTGATTTCTTGTAGAGAAAAGGTCTTGCCAAGTTGCCCAGGCTGGTCTTGAATCCCTGGACTCAGGCAGTCCTCTGGCCTCAGCCTCCTAAAGTGCTGGGATTACAGGTATGAGCCACTGCGCCCGGATATGGCAGACTTTAGAGACTTGTAGCAATTCAGATGAGAGGTAATGGTTGTCTAGATTAGAGCAGTGGTGCTGGAGAGAAATACATGGATTTAAAGGATATTCAAGATGTAGAATCAGCAAGACTAGGAGGTTGATTGATGTGAAGCATGTGAGAGGAAAGTCAAGGACAACACCTAGATTTCTGGCTAAAAATGGGGGGCCCAGAGGGCCATTTCTTGAGGCAGAGAACACTGATGGAGGAGGTTTGATGAAGGAAGATGAGATGAGCCTTGGAGTTTGTTGGGTTTGAGAAGTCTATGAAATACCTGAGTGAAGATGTCCAGCAGGCAGGTAAGCACATACTGGTCGAAGCTGGGGCAAGTTCAGAAGGGAAGTAGAGGTCTCAAGTGCCTAAATCCATCATTGGCTTTGGCAGTGACTGGGAGAGCCTAGGAAGTATGTACAGAGTGAAGAGAAGAGGGCTTATGGGACAAAACCCTAAGAAGCTGCAGCAAATCAAGAAAAATATGGCACATGAGTAAGAGTGATCAGACAAGTAAGTGGAAAACTAGGGTTCACATCAGTTAAATGAACAGTGGTTTGAAAAGAAGGTTTGAAGTTGTTAAGAGGCCTAATAAAATAAAAACCACTAACAATCTTACTGAGAATGTTTTGTGGAGTAGTGTGGGTAGAATCCAGATTAAAGTGGGTTGGGAAGTGGGAGGGAAGTGAGGAACTGACACTGACTACAAATCCTTTAGAGCTGACTGTGAAGAGAAGTAAAAGGTCAGCATCTAGAGGGACACACAGGTCATGTTTTTATTTATTTTTGAGAAAGCAGGATCTATTTAGAGGACAGAAAAGCTCCCAGAGCAGGGGACCCGAGGGGGTTGCCCGATGCTTTTATTTTCAAAGATAGGGGAGATTTTACACATTGAAATGCTGGTGGAGCCAGGTGCGGCGGCTCTTGCCTGTAATCCTAGCACTCTGGGAGGCAGAGGCGAGAGAGGATTGCCTGAGTCCAGGGGTTTGAGAGCAGCCTGTGCAACTTGGCAAGACCTCTCTCTACAATAAATCAAAAAATTAGCCAGGCATGGTGGCACATACCTGTGGTTCCAGCTACTTGGAAGGCTGAGGTGGAAGGATCGCCTAAGCCCAGCAGGTTGAGGCTATGGTGGTCCTGAGCATGAGACTCAGACTCAAAAAAAAAAAAAAAAATTGCTGGTGGAAAGGAGCCAGTAGAGAAGCTGATGATGGTGTGTGTATAGCAAAAGTGCCTGCACAATGTTCCTGTGCACAGATGGAGGGATTAGCCTTAGCTCTAAGGGTCATCATAATAGAAGTGAAGAAGGCTTAAAGACAGGTCCAGATATAGACATGTTCATAGATTTGGCATTAGGGAAGTTGAAGGAATTCATGTCTGATGGTTTCTATTTTCTCTTCAAAGCAGGAGAGTGAGGATGGAGGTGAGGGCTTTGTAGGATGGAGGAAGGAAGACTGAGGTCATGGCTGTGGAGAGCTGCCTTGTCTGAGCCTGCATCTTGGGAAAGGGCTTTTTTCTAAATACACGTTGCTTGCTTTTAGTACATGGATATAAAAGATCCAGGAATAGCTCTTATCTTGTCTTTTGATGCAAACTGTGGGATGTAAGATGAATTTTTTCCCAGAGTAATAATAACTTCTGCTCTATGACTGACACTGAATACCACTTCCTCCAACACTCTGACATGTTTGTTTTTCCCTACATAAGAAAATTTGAGTGCACTTTGCGCTTGACTTTTTCTTAATGGAATTTTAGCCTCATTTTGGAACTTAGTGACCAGCTTTTCCACTTTTGTGTACAGCATCTTTGCCTAGTCCCACTTATTTAAGTCCTCTCTCTTTTTTAAAAAAGAGATTCCCCAGCCTGCTGCTCTTATTCTACTTTCCATCTTTCATATACATGAAATATGGAAGGTGATTTAACACAGGAAGTACAATGTAGGACTTTTAAAGTGCCTTAGGTCAGAAGATTGATACAAGGAGTTGATCCAAATATGACCTAATAGAACAAAGTCAGTTGTTGTATAGGTCCTGCTGCCTAGCAGTTAAATGACATAATTTCTCATTATTGGTTTCTGTAATACACCAGCTGAATACATGAAATGTAGAAAGTGAGGCTAGAGGACATTTAAAGTGTTTAAGCATGGGAGTGTGCCACCATTTTCTAGGACAGGGAGCAAGGACCAGGTGGAAAGTGTGAGAAGAGACAGAGTCCATGTGACTAACTTTCTGAGTTTATCATCTATAAAATGGAAATAACAGTACCTGTTAAAACATGAGGACATGAGAATTAAATGAGATTACATACATATATATTTCTATGGAACTTCAATAATGTACAAGGTACTTTATATATCTAGTAATATATATGTGATGCACATATATAATGTGCAAGGTACTTGTGTGTTTGTGTGTGTGCATGTGCGCATGTGTGTGTGCATGGGTGCATAAAGCACCCTGGGCATTATAGGGTAACATAAAGGTTAGTTGTTGCTATTTACTATCCTTGAATAAGTTTTCCTTTTGTACCTGACAGTATTTATCAGCTATTTTTTACATAGTTGTTTAGCTGCACGGCAATGTAAGACTAAGTTTTTAAACTTGTTAGTCTTAAAATGGAACTGAGTAGTAGGACAGAAGTGAAATAAATTTTATTGTAGGGCCTATTATATACTCTACATGTAATACTTAACTCTCATAGCACCTGCCTAAACAGACTACTATCTTCATTCTGCAGAGGAGGCTACTGAATCTTCCTGACAGAGCTTGGATTTGATTAAAACATTCACACTCTAACATCACAGCATGCAAATTTCTGTAAATATGGAAAAAAAATTGCACTTTCAGTATCAATAAATAACCATGTAACTCAGGAATTATACTTTGCCATTTCAATAAAATGTCTATTATTAAAACATGTGAACAATATGGATACAGTAAAAATTACAGTACAGTGAAAATAATAAGGTACATATCATAAATATTATCCATTTGTGATTTTTAAATTATTCTGATCTAGTTAGGACCAGTGCTTGTAAACTTCAACATACAAGTGGGGAAAATGGAACTTATTTTATAAAAAATTTTGTATTTATTCTTACATGTTTAAACTTCAGTTTAAAGTACTCTCCGTTTGATGCAATACACCTATCAAGACGCTTTTTCCACTGTTCAAAACAGTTTTTGTTGTTGTTGTTTTCTGAGTTGGAGTCTCACTTCATCACCCTGGCTGGAGTGCAGTGGCATGCTCACGGCTACCCCAGCATCGACCTGCTGGGCTCCAGCCATCCTTCCGCCTCAGCCTTCCAAATAGCTGGAACTACAGGTACGCACTACTGCACCCGGCTAATTTTTGATTTAATGTAGAGATGAGAGCTCACCAAGTTGCCTGGGCTGATCTCAAACCTGCGGGCTCAGGCAATCCACTCACCTCGGCTTCCCAAAGTGCTGGGATTACAGGCTAAGCCACTGAGCTCGGCCTCAAAACAGCTTTTAAATTCATCAATTTTGATGCCTTTCAGTGCTTCTGCTGTCATTTTACCTCTTCCACATTGGCAAAATGCTTTCCTTTGAGAACTTTTTAAATGGGGGAGTTGAAGAGGGAAGTCTCTCAGGGCGAGACTGGGTAAAGAGGGAGAGTGGGGCATGGGGATCATACCATTTTTGGTCAAAAACTGCTGAACATTCAGCGTGATGTGGGCAGGTGCATTGTCATGATGGAAAAACATTACCCATCATGTGATGGGCAAACGTGTTAAAAGAATCTAAAAAAAAAAAAAAAAATTCACTAAAGCCGAATGCAGTCTCTCACAACAGCGCTCGCTAGTACACTGATGCTGATGGGTTCCTAGATCACTTACCAGTGGTGGAAGCCTGTACTACAAGGCGCCTGCCCTCCAAAAAAATAATTCCATTTTTTTTTGGGGGGGGGTCCCCTTCGTATACCCTTCCAAGGGGTGAAAATATTTGTGGTTTAAACAGTATTAAATAGAGAACACACTGATACTTATATATTTTTTAAACCACCATCTACAACTGGGTTTATTTATGGTGACCTTTCTGAAGACCATAGTGAGACACAGATTGGACAAGTGTGAATATACTTATAGGACAATACATCAGGATATCTGAAAGCAGGTAGTTCAGTTTGTACAACCTGCTTTCTTTTTGAATATTTTGAAGATAAACTTTGCATAATGGATCCTTTTGACTCTAAGAGAGAAGGGAGCACAATACTAGCAAAAGACTTTTCCTATTTTGCATCATGTAATACGAGTGGTGTATGGCCAAGCAGGTGCATAACTTAAGGGCTATTATAGTACCTAGTGAAATACTACAAGTCAGCTCTTAAATTCTCCTGTCATTTATAATGCTAGCATTTACAAATGACATACTCAAAATTGTATAGAAAGAGACTAACCTGTGGCATAGTCCAGTCAGGCTATGTATTTAAAAAAGGAGACCTGCCAGGCATGGTGGCTCAAGCCTGTAATCCCAGCACTTTGGGAAGCTGAGGAGAGAGGATTGCCTGAGCTCAAGGGTTTCAGACCAGCCAGGGCAACTTGGCGAGACCTTGTCTCTACAATAAATCAAAAAATTAGCTGGGCGTGGTGGTGCATGCGTGTAGTTCCAGCTACTTGGAAAGTCTGAGATGGAAGGATCACCTGAGCCCAGTAGATCGAGGCTGCGGTGGCCGTGAGCATGCCACTGCACTCCAGCCTGGGCGACAGAGTGAGACTTCAAATCAAAAAAAAAAAAAGGAGACCTTAGATTATATATATAGACACACACACACACATATACACATATGTGTGTGTATATGTGCGTGTGTGTGTGTATATATAGATATGACTTACTAGTTTAGTTCAAAATATATATTTATGGGACAAATCTTAGGGAGTTAGGAAAGACTGATCATATATATTACCTCAAACTGGATACTATGACATTTCAATAAACATATTTTGCATTATCAGAAAAATGACTTTTCCCAGAGAGGATTTGACTGTTTCATAGTCTAGACTAACTGCCTAAATCAACAGTCACTGAAATAATACTGCTTTCTTATCTTTATCTACACTTGCAGCCTATCAGCAACCGATGGCACTCCTCTTGCTGTCCTCCCCTCCCCATTTCACCCCTATGGCTGATTGCCAGTGCCTAATCTTTTTCCTGCCTCACCTCTTCCATTAGGTCTCCTTTTAATCTAAAACATACTGGCTAGAAATGGAAACTTTTTTGTAGTTTTCTCTTTGACTTTTAGTTTCAACTTCCGTTCACTCAGACCAGCTATATAACCTGTACTTATTTACTCTGTGTTTTCCCTTCCTGGCTTAAAGGAACTAAGTTACTGCCTCTGTGGTCACTGGGTGGCCAGGTTATTTGGGGCCATGAGGGTTGGGGGCAGGGTTAGGCTGTGGAGGTAGCTGAAATAAATGACATGGCTGAAGCTAATCTTTGGTTTTTAAGTCTCATATGCATTGCAGTCATTCTCACTAGGAACAGTATGTGTGTACCCAGCATATCATTTGATTGTTAATTACTTGAAACAACTGAAACACATCATTGCTCTTTGAGGGATAGCATTTCTTTTTACTCTTGGTTTCAAATTTTAAAAATTACATTGTCTGTATTTTGAATTAGGTGAAGGGGTTGAGAAAGGTCACTTTTCTTCTTTTATATTTCAAAAACAAACCAACTCTAAGTCTGTAAGTTTCAGGTACAATAACAGTCTAAAAATCACCATGACATAACTAAAAACAGTTCTGCCAGATTAAAGATAGAGTGGAAAAGCTGTAACTATTAGAAAGCAGAAATATTTTTTCTGAAATAACAGGCTACCTTGGGAAGTTATCAGCTATGAGTTTTAGAACCAAAGAACTTTGGCTATAAGGAGGGGCTGTGTGCACGGGTAACAGATAAGGCAGAGAAAAGCTGTTATCAGTCCGGAGTAGCAAGTCGACAAACTCAGAGAGCAAGCTAAGAGGTCCACCACAGACATTGGTTTTAATGAAGTGACTTGAGGTTCCCCCTTTCTTCGAGCATTCCAGGAATCAGATGGAGGAAGACGGACTATCACCATCTATATCAAGTATCTGCAAAGGTTATGCAGATAGCCGGGAAGGCCTTTACATGGTGAATGGAAGAGCTATCACACACAACTGAAGAACTGATTCTCTCATTTAGGTCTTGAATGAACTTAGACCTTGATCTGCTTCCAGATGGTTGCTCTCTTTAATTATGTAGGCTGTGCAACAAGTTTTTACTTCTGTTCTATAGTTTTTTTCCTTGCATTCCTCTACACAGCATATATTCTTGATTTGTTTTACAGAATACTGTTTCTTCTTCTTCAGTATGTTAATGCATATAAGGGAGCAAAAGGAATTTAATTTTATACCAATAAGAAAAGTCTTACTTGAATCTCATATGTAATAAGTGTTCAGATAAATTGGGTGTAAGGTTTTGGTGTATAGTTTCAAGACATAGTCACAGAACCTATTGCTCTCAAGTCAAAGGTGAAGTGAAACTTTCCATTAGGATAATGCAGAGGACGATATTCTTTTAGGAAAAAAAAAGAATACTAAGCTTTCCTCTACTAGGCATCTTCCCTCAGGCCTGAGAATGCAGCCATCCAACAAACGGGGAAGGGCAGAAAGAGGAGACTTGAAAGTCACAAATGTATTCCACGGCTACTTTTTAGCAAGTCTGGCAATGAGATCTTTCCACTCTTCCCTCTTTCTTGTGATGTATGTAGGGGTGAGTAGCTGCAGCAGTGATTCTGTCTGCTGCCTAAAGAAGTTCTGACACAAGGCCTCAGTGTTACATATCACGTACATCCCACAGTCGTAGCTGTTTTGTTGAGCAGGGGCGTTCTCTTCCACAAAGACCAGTTTGTCTCCTTTGCAGCCTAAGAAAGCTTCCAGTTTCTTTGCTACCTGCTTTGCATGAACTGAGTTGCTCCTGCTATGGGAATCATAATGAAAAAAGCTATTTTTATCTTGGAGATAAACCAACAAACTCCAGTGGGTTCCCCCGGCTGCATGGTTGGAATTATCATTGATGGCTAAAAATACAACTCTCTTGTGGGGGAGGTCCAGTGGCTCAAGGAACATAGCGATCTCTGCTGGGTTGCTAGTGCACTTGATGAACTGGGTGACTTCAGGGCTGATGAAGCAGACATGGTCTGAGTAGTCATGAAACTGACTGTTGGCAAAGTACTCAAAGGCAAACCCAATAATATGGTCATTGAGCCAGCTTGGAGGATCCAATAGAGATACATCCGATTGCCGCAGTAGACTGTCCATGTAACTCAAGACCACAGGGTCCATCTTGTACTGACCAGGGCTGCTCAGAAATTCCAGAAGCTGAAGGAGAGGCAGAAGACAATATTTACTGTTGAATATAATACCTGGCTATAAAATGGGGCTATAAAATAGTAGCTACTATTACAAGGTTGTAGTAAAGAATACAGTTGACCCTTGGACAACATGGATTTGATCTGTGTAGAGCCCCTTGTATATGAGTTTTTTTCCACCTCTGCCACCCAGGACAGCAAGACAAAAACCCCTTCTCTTCCTCCTTCTTCTCCTCCTCCTCTTCAGCCTATTCAACATGATGAGAATGAAGACCTTTAGGATGTCATTTCCAGTTAATGAACAGTATATACATTATCTCTTCTTTATGATTTTCTTTTTTGAGTTGGAGTCTTACTCTGTCACCCAGACTGGAGGGCAGTGGCATGCTCTCGGCCAACGCAGCCTCGACCTGCTGGGCTCACGTGATCCTTCAGTTTCAGCCTTCCAAGTAGCTGGAACTACATGCACGCGCCACCATGCCCAGCTTATTTTTTGATTTCTTGTAGAGACGAGGTCTCACCAAGTTGCCCAGACTGGTCTAGAACCCCTGAATTTAGGCAATCCTCTCACCTCGGCCTCCCAAAGTGCTGGGATTACAGACTTGAGTCACCGTGTCCAGCATTTACGATTTTCCTTTTTTGTGTGTGTGTGTTGGAGTCTCACTCTGTCGCCCAGACTGGAGTGCAGTGGCCGCTCCTGGCCACCGCAGCCTCAACCTGCTGGGCTCTGGCGATCCTTCCGCCTCGGCCTTCTGAGTAGCCAAAATTACAGGCATGCACTACCATGCCTGGCTGATTTTTTGATTTATTTTAGAGATGAGGTCTCACCAAGTTGCCCAGGCGGGTCTTGAACCCACGGGCTCAGGCAATCCACTCACTTCAGCCTCCTAAAGCGTGGGATTACAGGCTGAGCCACCGAGCCCGGCTATGATTTTCTTAATAACATGTTCTTTTCTTTAACTTACTTTATTGTAATACTATAGTATATAATACATATATCATACAAAATGTGTTAATTGACTGTGTTATCAGTAAGGGTTCCAGTCAACAGTAGGCTCTTGGTAGTTACGCTTTTAGAGAGTCAAAAGTTGTACTAGGATTTTCAACTGTGCAGGAGGTTGGCACTTCTAACCCCTGCATTGTTCATGGATCAACTGTAATTGTAAGAAATTCTAGCTTACTTTCTGTATGGAAACAATTAGTTAGAATGAAAACTTTGGAAATTTTCTAAGCAGAAAGCATGAATTTAAAATTTCCCCTTTAAATGCAAAGATTAGTTAAAACTATGGTTAATGTTTTACCAAACACCATAGCATTAACCATATTATTTGGCTCTTTAATGAATGTACATGACAACAATAGCAAATTATTTTTATGTTAAAGATGAATTCAAAGAGTCAAAATAAAATAATTTCTAATTACTAAGGGAAATAGTTTTCATTTCAACATTAATTTTCAAGAGATAAGATAAAATATTGCTTCCTTCCTCCATAATGGAACATGACAGCAATTAGGGTTGTAGTTAAAAGGAACTGTAATTTTAAGAACAGGAAACTATGAGAGTAATACAAATGAAATTCATTACTGCTTCTGCCTAGCTATGAGCATGATTGATATGATGTTACCTATTTCCCATCTTTACCTCAAGGGATAAGATAAAGATGATATAATGTCTATGAATTAGAAGTTATTTTCCTTTTTAAAGGTAGTACATGGCAAATGAATCAGGAGACTGGGTCAAGCCCCAGTTTTACCACTGGTTTGCTGGCATTGGCTTGAGTAGTCACTTAAATGATTCTGTTCTGTTTTTGTCATCTGTTACAAAAGGTATATGCCTGCCTTACAAACCTCAGAGAGCTGTAGAGAAGACCAACTAATTTTACTTGACAGTACCAAGAGTTTAAAAAATTGTACAAATAATGTTATCAATTAGATGATATTAATAAGATAATCAGAAAATCCAGATAGAGCTCTAAAGCAATCAAAGCAAATGAGGTTTGGAAACAAATATCCATTATCTTGTCCAAAGAACAGAATGGCTAACTTAGAGTAGAAGAAAGAAACAGATACGATGAGATTAATATGCTTGAGATCATCCAAAGTAGGGTGTTAACAGAGAACGAAAAGTCTGATGGGTATAGAAGATGACATAATATTTAAGCCTAACAGATTCAACAGAGAGTTAATTGTTATGTACTAACCTGGCAGCACACAGTATTTCTAAAAATCACACAGCAATAAACTGTCATATGCAGATTGGAAGCTCAAAATGAAACACATTGTAAGAAAACAGTAAGAGTGCTACAGAAGACAAGGCTAGAAGGCAACTCCCTTGGGCCCCCTCCCACTGTGGAAGCTTTTCTGTCCTTTCAATAAATCCTGCTTAAAAAAAAGAAAAGAAAGGAAGATGAGGCCAGAATTATGCTCCAATTGAATCACTTCTGGTCCTTAAACCAATCAATTTATCATTTGATTATAGTATTAAAACAATAAAATTTTATGATATAACCATTTCCATGTAATAAAACCCCTACAATACAGCAAATATATCCCTAAAGAGAAAAAGCTAAAGTAAATGAAGTAACGAAGAGGAATCTGAGGTGGTTTGGTGTACACACAGTATATCCTCATCTGAACTATTTCAGAAGTCATGTTGCTGTTTATGAGAAAAAATACCCATGTAGTAAGACAGCATGAATTAAGATTTTTCTGGAGAAAACAATAACTAGAGCAGAGACATAAACTGGAGCCAGGAATGAAGTTAATGAGGCAGAGAGCACATTTGTTATGGGTGGGCCACAAATTTGGCTCTAAGCTTTTTGGCAGCTAACCAGAGAGAGTTAAGTTAAACATTCTCGATGTCCATAAAGTAAAAACAAAGCAATTGCTCAGGAGAGGTAAAAGAATTCTTTGTGTTAAGGTCAGAGAGTTTTTTCCTCAAGAAGTTTTCATAAAAGAAGATACAGTGTGTCATAACGAATAGTGCCCATGAAATCCCTACAATAGATGCAATACATGGATAGGACTGTTTCCTACAACGACCCTTAATTTCTAGCCCAATGGCAAATGGGCATAAAAAACCTAGTAAAAGCAATTTGCTAGAGGCTAGGTGGTCAGCTTGGTGATGTGAGCTGCTCTAAGGGCATATGGATATGAAGGGGAAGGACTGCATGTGTATCAAGCAAGGCTCCCCCCAACACCTCCAAGGAATACCATGCAGAGGTGAGTGCCAGATCATATAGCCTGGCAAATACCTAGACACTTGCTCTGTGTTGCCTGCTTCATCATACGCACACCTTAATAGCCAACCCAGCTAGGACAGGTGCTTACAAGGAGAAAAGTGCCTCAACTCTCATCTTGGTGGGACGTCCACAGGCAGAGCCAAGATTTTCTTCAGAGATAGTTTTTGTGTTTTGTCTGTTTGATCTTTAGATTATCAAGCATACAGAGAAAATGTTAACCAAGGCTCCAATTCTATTCCATACAGCATGACTGCAACAGTTTATCTCCAAAAATTCTAAGGCAAACAGAACTCAACTAGCCTTCGGCCTAAGTCACCCCTGGCCAAGAAAAATAACTCTAAACTTCACATTTGAAGACATGAATTTTATACTCAGTCACTCATTGGCTGTGTGATCATGAATAAATTACTTAATTTCTTTAAGTCTCAATTTCCTCTTCTTTTTTTTTTTTTTTTTTTTGAGTTGGAGTCTCACTCTGTCGCCCAGACTGGAGTGCAGTGGCCGCTCCCGGCCACCGCAGCCTCGACCTGCTGGGCTCCGGCGATCCTTCCGCCTCAGCCTTCCAAGTAGCTGGA
>CAUYQG010052875.1:0-62928 GCA_963574415.1 Tarsius wallacei
CAAAAAAGAAAAGAATTCCTCTGAATTATATCTTTGTTCTTTTTAATCTCAGCCTAAAAAACTAATGGGGATACAGGAAGATACGCTTTAAGGAATTTGCAAGTGACTATAACCATTATACAATGCCACATAGATTATAAAACATCAATAGACCCATATCACCCTTATGTGGTCGAGATGAACACAGTGTGCAGATAAATCAAATAAAGTTTTCATATAATGTTCAGTACTCTTGTTTTCTCATTTTATCTTTTGTTTCACTGGCATCGGAACTTGAATCACATCAATCCTGGAATTACTGACTGGGGAAAAATTATGTTTGTGAGAGTAATATTTATATGTAAATTTCTCATCTGCCAGTAACTATCATTGATTTCTAAAGTCTTGCATGGAGATATTTAATATACACACATACTCTCTCTGGCCATCTCCAGTCATCATATGCAATATACCTGAAGCTTGTTAGCCAATTTTCTTCCTATATATACATTGTTAATAAAGCAAACTGTATCATTGTTGTGTTATGTAAATTTTATATCTCTCGGAAGCTATGAAATAATGTACATATTGGTTTTCAGTAATTTGATCTTTGAATTCAAGTCTTCATACATTTAGTTTCCAGTCATTAACTTAACAAATTATTAATGATCAAAATGTGTGAGACTCAAGGTAAGGCCTTGATGAATGGTGATGAAGAAGACAGGCTACCTTTTAGCCTTCTGCAGATTAAACAAAAAAGATTTTGTTACTTCGAGCATAATTTGTGATATCATGATTATAAATAGTATATATGTGATTTATTAAAAGTTTGCAATAAAACTGAACTTAAAAAATGAAGAGTGGAGCTGGACTCGGTGGCTCAGCCTGCAATTCCACACCTTGGGAGGCTGAGGTGAGTGGATTGCCGGAGCCCGCGGGTTTGAGACCTGCCTGGGCAACTTGGCAAGACCTCATCTCTACAATAAATCAAAAATTTAGTCAGGCGTGGTAGCTCGCTCCTGTAGTTCCAGCGACTTGGAAGGCTGAGGCGGAAGGATCACTGGAGCTCAGCAGGTCGAGGCTGCGGTGGCCGGGAGCGGCCACTGCACTCCAGTCTGGGCGACATAGGTAGACTCCAACTCAAAAAAAAAAAAAAAAAAAAAATGAAGAGTGGAAAATAAAATGTTAATATATTTTAAATTTATATTTGAAAATTAATTTGAAAATTATTGAGAAATATTTACTATCAATATATATATTTTTATTATTTGTATTTTAATAAAGTTTCTAGCTGAATAATGTGTTTATTTTTTTATAAATCAAAAGCACAGAATTATTTCTTTAATAAGGATATATGATTCCCTTATATCTCTGCTGGTACCCATTCTGATGTAACCTTATAATATAAAGATAATTATTTGGTATGTTCTGTCATATTTATACAATTGTATTCAAACATACATCTATATGCATATATAGATTTGGCTATACATGCACACAACAAACACAAAAACAACATGAATTTCTTTGAGCAAGGTTAGCTTTAGACATATTAATATGTATTTAAATGTTCTAGCAATTTCTGTAGGTTATGTTTGCGATTACTTTAACATTTGCTGAAGTGTAATGATAAAGCAAATGTTTTAAAGTACCTTTACACTTTTTCTGAAGAAGGTTTTTATTGATTTTTTCCACTGGAGAAAAATATAGAATTAAATATACAGAATCAGCTTCAACACTATGGTTCAGATAATGTGTTTGGCCTCAAAATGCACCATAAACCAAACAGAGTTCACATATAGTGAACATTATATTGCATATAGTAAACATAATTTGTTGAGGTAGAAGAGGTTAGAGACTTTCATTTCCTCGCCTAAGATTGAAACTGAGAGAGAGAGAAGGAGCAAAAAAGAGAGAAAAATGAAGGAGGATGAGGAGAAAGAGGAGGAGGAGAAGGAGGATGGGAAGGGAGTGGAAGGAAAGAAGGGAGGGAGGGAGGGAGGGAGGGAAAGAGAGGGAGGGAAGGAAAGAAGGAGGGAGGAAGGAAGAGCAGTTGTATGTGGTAAGTGGGTAACCATTCTTACTTTGCTAGTTAGGAAACTGGATGGAATATGAGTGTGGAAGAAAATTTTCTTGTTTAAATGCTGATTAGAAAGATCCAGTGTGCTATGTTTAAAATCAATCACGAATGTATACTTATTTTGCCCACGATTTAAGTGTTTCAGGTGTATAATATTTTAAAATTTATGTTACAAATTTTAAAATTTAAAGAAATCTATACTGCAAGTTTTAAAGCTATACTATATATCTTATTCTATTTTATGTCTAGAATATTTCAAAAGGTCTTTGATTTTTTTTTTTACACTTCGAAACAAGGGGTTACAGGTCCACTTAAGCTCAAAACTTCCTCACCACTGTACAACTTACCCATATAAAGAAAAAATTATTTGTACCTCTAAAGCAATTAAACACAACAAAAAAAATGCCTTCAAGCATTTCAAACTACATTGATTGACTTGATTTGATAAGTTTATTTTCCCTTTTAAGTACTTTTGTTAGGTGGATTAACAAACAAATTTTTGCGAAGTAGTAAAGAACTTATACATTGAATAACTTGCTAAATACAAATTTAGGACAAGGTAAAATATGATTCACACAGATATAAAGAATGCGTGTTAAAGGTTGTATTGTAGTCATTAGTCAGTGAAGAAACTCAGTAGATGTTATAACTTGTTCAAAAAGAACCTGAAAAACAGACTCATTTATAGATCAGAAATATTAAAACAAATATTTAAATGAAGGCAAATGGGTTTTGTTTTTGCACACCTGAGAAAAATCAAATAAATTTCTACTGCATAGGGCAGAATTTAAATGTCTACCAGTTATCCAAAATATAGAGAATTAGAAACTTGCACACAGAATTTTAATGTCTATCAGTTATCTACAATATACAGAATCAAAAACATGTGCAAAGACAATGAAAGGTTATAATTAGATAATCTGGGAAGTTTTTATCTAGAAAAAGCACAGTTTACCATTTAAGGACTAAATATTATTTTCTAAAATATATATATAAAAGCTCTTTCTCTCAAAGGCTCTTATGCTGAACACAAACTTAGTACTTTTCTAAAGCACAGCAGTTAACATTAAATCAGTTACTCAATTACACATTTTATATTGAAGTGACAAGTTGTCACCTAGGTCAAATTTTCTAATAACACATATACACATAATGTCAAAATGTGTGTAAATGTGCCCTGAACACAGAAAATAATTTATATAGTCTAATGATGAGTACTGATTTCTTATTTGTTTCTATATATAATTCCAGATCATCTGGAGTTGAAAATGCTCTTCTGCAGAAGACAGTAAAAAATTCTGTGCCTGGGGGTGTTGAGACCTGGGTTTGTATAAATCTAAGTAATTACTTGCTCCACTCATTCAACATGTTTAAGGTTCTCACTGACCATGCTATGCAGGGTAAGAAAAGAAAATGTTATAGATTAGCCTCTGAGGCAGTAAATTGAACATAACGATTTTGATAATCTCAAATTATTGAAAAATTGATACCAATATTCTCAGAAGTAAAAGTATAAAAGTAAAAATCCATACATCTGAAGTGAAGTTTAAGCAAAGTAGAAACTGTCCGTGGCCTGTTAAGAACCAGACCACATAGCAGGAGGTGAGGGAGTAGTGAGCCATCACAGTTTCATCTGTATTTACAACCACTCCCCATCACTAGTATCAGTGCCTGAGCTTAGCTTGCTGTCAGATTTGGCAGTGGCATTAGATACTCATAAGAGCACGAACCCTATTGTGAACTACATATGTGAGGGATCTAGGTTGCACACTCCTTAGTAGAATCTAGTGCCTGGTGATCAGAGGTAGAGCAGAGGCCGTGATACTAGCTCTGGGGAGTGGCTGCAAATACAAATTAACATAAGCAGTGAAGTTTCACTGCACACCAACGTCACACGCCATCCATGAAAAAATTGTCTTCCTTGAAAAATAGTTCCTCATGCCAAAAAGGCTGGGAACAACTGTTAGAGAGAATAAATCCAAAAGTCCTTGGGGAGATATTTGAAATTATGTCTTCAAAGTAATTTTCTCCCTTGTATACTCACTCTATCCCAACCCCAAAACTTTGATGAGACCTGAATTTCTGTTCTTCAGCTCTACTTATTTCTATCTTTTTGCCCTGAAATATACTATCTGTTATAGTGAAAGTTATTTTGATAGGATACACTACAAAATTAGGGTTGATGACAATCCTATTTTCCATAGTAGAAAATTTTAAAAAATTAAATTTGGAACAAAAACTGAAATTTAAATTTGTTTATTATAAAGATGTGGGGTAAAATTCAGGGTTAGGTATACAAACATTGATTATGCAGGTACCCTTGTTGATGAGGTATGCCCCTCCCTTCCCTAGCAGTTTCCCTCAACTGCCAATCCCACCTACCCTCCCCTGACAGTTTCCCACTACTGCCAAATCCCTTTTCTTGTAGTATTATAATTGTTCAAGATCAGCTTATGAAGGAGAACATATGGTACTCTGTTCTTTGTTTCTGTGATAGATCACTCAGTATGATCGGCTCTAAATCCATCCAAGTTGCTGTGTAGTCCATGTGTTTGTCCTTCTTTATGGCTGCATAATATTCCGTTGTGTATATGTACCACATTTTAAAAAATCTAGTCTAGCTTCGATGGGCAACATGGTTGGTTCCTTGTTTTTGCTATTGTGAATAGAGCTGCAACAAACATACGTGTGCAGGTATGTTTTGTAGAATGATTTGAATTCCTCTGGGTATATTCCCAATAGGGGAATTGCTGGGTCATATGGAAGGTCAATTTCTAGTTCTTTCAGAAATTGCCACACTGTCTTCCAAAGAGGTTGCACCAGTTTGCATTCCCACCATCAGTGTAAAAGCATTCCTTTTTCTCCACTTTCTTGCCAACTTCTGTTTTGTTTGTTTTATTAATGATGGCCATTCTTACTGGGGTTAGGTGAAGTTCAAATTTTAAGAGATATTTATAAAACTGAATCGTGAATGGTACCCCTTAGGAAGAAAAAATAATTAAGCCATTAAATTGGTAGCTGTATTATTTTCTGCATTAAATTTTGATGTGCTAAAAATATTTGGTTAAATCTTAGCTAGTCAGTTATTGTCTTTGAATCTGTGTTATTCTTTTAAAGAAGAGACATATCTACCTAATTTAGAGCCTATTATTATTAAAATAGACACATATTTACTAGTATATATTTGGGTTTTAGTAATGCTCAACACTGTAAGTTGGGTAGCATGTAATTAAAATAATGGAATTTTACATAAAATAATAGTGATGACTAAAAAAGTATAACTGATGTTTCTATATATTGAATATTTTTGTAATGAATAAACAACTAGGTGATCTTAAAGGTTTTTCAAACTTTTACTTTTTAAGAACAATGGTGAGTAAATGACTACAAAGATATAAACAATATATCTTTGAGAGAAGAAACTACTTAAAGGAGGAAGATAAAAATATGTAATAATACTAGTAAATGAAGTCATTATATTCATCACTTTTTTGCATGTTGTTATAGGCTGATCTTTTTTGCTTTATTAAGCTGTGACAAATAAATGTACTATTTTTGCTACAAATCTGATATTGAATAGTTTCATAGAAGGACAACTTGCAGGTTAGATGATAAACACTGTTTAAATCTCATGACAACCCATTTCTGAATGATTGAATTCAATTTATACTCCCATGGAAAATGTAGTAACTGTGTGTGTGTGTGTGTGTGTGTGTGTGTGTGTGTGTGTGTGTAGAGAAAGAGAGAAGAAAGGGCTTAAATTATTTCCATAGTTTTAGTTTGCAAAAGACTCATAAGATATAAGCTCGTTAAACTAACTACAGTTGACCCTTGTACAACACAGGTTTGAACTGTTTGGGCCATTTCCATGAAGATTGTCTTCAGCCTCTGCCTCCCCTGAGACAGCAAGATCAAACCCTCCTCTTCCTCCTCTTCCTTCTCCTCCCAGCGGACTCAACATGAAGACAATAAAGATAAAGACGTTTATGATAGTCTACTTCCACTTAATGCATACCAAGCGTATTTTATCTTCCATAGAATTTTATTAATCACATTATCTTTACTCTAGCTTACTATAACAATACAGTATATATTACACAAAACAAACAAAACATGTGTTGATTGGCTGTTTATACTATTAGTGAAGCATCCAGTCAAAAATAGGTTACTAGTAGTTAAGTTTGGGGGACATCAAAAGTTATATGTAGATTTTCAACTGCATGAGGGGTTGGTGCCCCTTACCCTACATTATTCAAAGGTCAATTGAATATTGTTCTTTATTTTATATTCTCCTGTCTCACCTATTAGAATATTCAGTAGAAAAAACACATTGTATATTTGCTTTTGCTTTTAAATGTTTAAGAAAATAAATGATGGAAGGAGTACAGAATATTTAAGTTTGGGTGACTCTTTAAAAATAAATTCTGAAATAAGAAACAGAAAACAAAACACCGCATGTTCTCACTCATAAGAAACCTGGATATAACTAAGCTAGACTAAGAAGGATGACTACGGCCCAATCATTAATGGATTCATGTTCTGTTATCACTTGTGACTCCAGGTTTCTCTCTACAGGCAATATTAGCCTGCATGTTTAAATTGTTTCTTTATTATAAAGAAGTGATTAAAATTCTGCTGAGCTTTGAAGCAGTTATCTGGGAATAGTAAAAGCAAGAGATTAGAAAACATTACTTAGGGATTATAAATATCTAATAATACTAAACGGGTCTGTAATTAACTCTATGGGAGTTACAGAACAAAATTAGCTAGAAATAAACAAAAGACCACACAACAACAATATGTTCTTTTTAAACATAAGCATTTCCTAAGGACAAATACAATGTCATCTTTTTTCCCATTATGACATTTTTATTTGTAATACTTTGCTTTCCTTTGTTTTATGAGCTGATTTTCTAATCTAACTGTGGTTGAATTAACTAACTCTTGATATCTAATTAATTATAAGACCTCTTGATACATTAGTAAATTTCTTAACCTCTTTGTGTTGGTATTCTTAAGTTTCATTTGCCCTACATTCATAATTAGTTTAAGAAACTGATGTAATAGCGTATGACATTGAAAATTTAATTTGCAGGTTATCAACAAATAAATTATCAAGTATAAGAAAACAGTTCATTCATATTAAATGCTATGGACTAGATAACTAATTTATTGGATGTGAGGATTAAGAATAAGTGAAAACGTAGAATCAATAATATTTTGCAAGGCAGAGTTGATAATTTCATATTGATAGAAATTTTCAGTAATATACAGTAATCATGGTTAACTTTTTACCCTATTTTGCATAGGAATGAGCTACTTAAATAAATAATAATTGATATATTTTATAGAAAAAAATATTTTATATGTGTCAATAAAATTGGTGACAATTTAATTTTATATTATTCCCTTGTGCTTTGTTATTTAGTGTCAGTTGAATTAAATGTAGATATTACTTTAAAGATCATTTACTCCAAAGTTTCACCTAATATTTATTCACTCTATTCTTTTTGACAAGCTAATTCTTCATCAAATTAACACCTTTTCCCACTAATTATTGATGGTCTCTTGTAACAAGACATAGCCTTACAAAACTGTAGCATGAACTAGTCTTTTAGACATGAAACTGTATCCTAAAGTTGACTACAAGATGAAAGCATAATCCCTAAAAATAAATATATTCATTGCTGCAAAAACTAAAATAAAAATTTTCTACTAAATCTTACAAAATGCAAAGCTCTTAAAAGAACTAAATTCTTATTGTCTATAGGAATGTTTCCCAAACAGGTTTCTAATTGCCTTTTGAACAATTTTGTCCTTTTTATGTACCATCTGTACTGTTAATTATTTAACATGTCAATTGACTTTTAGTCAATTTGTTTTTTAATTTTGCCTCATGCTTACCAAATCTATCCTTGAAATCACAGGCTTGATGGGCTAGATATATTTTTTCCATATGTGTATTAAACGTGTATATGTTAAATAATTAAAAGTACAGATGGTGCATAGAAAGGGCAAATTTGTTCAAATGGTAATTAGAAGCCTATCTGGGAAACATTTCTATAGAGAATCAAAGTTTATTTAAGGTAAAATAAATATGAATACATCAAACCCCTACCAAAGCAGTGCTATTAAACTAGTTCAAGGGCTTTGCATTTTGTAAGCTCAATGAGTTAGAATTCTAGTATTTTCGGTAATGAAGGAATTTATTTTGAGATTGGATGCCTTCAGGTTGTAGGTAACCTTAGCAGGCATGTGTAAAAGAATAGTCTGTGCTATAGTTTTAGAATGCCATGTATTAATATATTAACATAAATTTATCCATCTATATGCCACCAAAAACTATTTTGTAAATCACTACAAGTATAAAACAATACATTGGAAAATGTTGACCTGCACAACTGTTTTATTGGGAGAAGAGTTAGTGATGGAACATGATATATAGGTAAATATAGATTTAGGTGCTTTATATGTTTAAAAAGTAAAGTCTAGACATGGGCCAACTATGGAATGTTATAATATAACATATATTAAAAATGGATCACAAAAATATGTTGCAAATTCAAAATTTAGCCTTAGGATAGTCCTGAATATTCAAACATGGTGATTTAGTTTAAAAGAATGAAATGTCTTACCTTCATACCTAGAGCCAAACAGTTGATGAGGTTGAAAGTATATAGCTACTTAACTTCTCGTGTTTTACAAATATTTTTGCTTTGGGGCTTCTATTCAGCAGAGGAAAAAAGTTCTAGACAGATGAAAAGCGATTTTAATGCATTTTTCTGTCTGACTACAAGCAGAAGTACATTTAAAAAATTAAATTAAAATAGTACCCAGAAGCATATTCCATCTTGGTTCCACTCTCAATTTATATGGTCTATATGAGCGTGTGTAGTTGTATAGAAATTACTGTTTTCTTTAGCTACATACTATGAAATGGAAATTTTTATTGTTGACAGAAAAGAACATATTTCTTAACTAAGAAGGGAAAGATACTCAAATATAAATACCTTATTTACTTTATCCCTTACTAATAGAGGATTTCTTCCATAATCGGTAAAACAAATCCTGAACTTTATTAGATGTGGTTTATGTATTAAATAGTGCAATTTAATGTTATATACTTTAATGAAATTTTTAAAGCATTTTGATAGTAATAATCAGTAATTGTTTCTCATTGTAAAATGATCCAAGATAATTAGGTCAGGCATAGTCATTAGATTTTTCTACTTGATAAGATTGACACAAGAATTAGATGCAAGTAACAATTATTGCTTTCCCATGATCTTTTTTTTTTTTTAGTTGGAGTCTCACTGTCGCCCAGACTGGAGTGCAGTGGCCGCTTCCGGTCACCGCAGCCTTGACGTGCTGGGCTCCGGCAATCCTTCCGCCTCAGCCTTCCAAGTAGCCGGAACTACAGGCGCGCGCTACCACGCCCGGCTGATTTTTTTTTTTTTAATTGTAGAGATGAGGTCTCGCCAAGTTGCCCAGGCGGGTCTTGAACCTGCGGGCTCAGTCATTTTTGATTTATTGTAGAGATGAGGTCTCACCAAGTTGCCCAGGCAGGTCTCGAACCCGCGGACTCAGGCAATCCACTCCTCAGCCTCCCAAAGATGCAGGATTACAGGCTGAGCCACCGAGCTCGGCTCCATGATCTTATTTCTACTTATTTACAGAGCAATTATCTGATAATTTTGCAACACATACATATAAACTTTTGTGCAAGGCTGAGGGCAGGGCAAACTATAAATGTAGCCATGTAACTATTTTGGTTGAACTTCACGAAATCTCAGATACCTATTGTTTTGAATTTTCTGATTAAAATTATCTTGATATGTCCAGCAATTGGATTTAGGTCCTTTAGGAATCACATTAAAAATATTATCTTAAAAAATAATTTGGTTACTTGGTCCACCAGATCCTCTTACTCTGTCATGAATAGATACAGGATATTTTATTTTATGTAATTTGTAAATTTTAAATATTACCAATTTCATCCTTAAGAATTTATGATGCTGAATAACAAGCTACCCATTTCACCAGTAATAATAACTTAAGGTTGCCAGATTTAGCAAATTTAAAAATACAAGTTGTTCTGTTAATTTTTAAAGTGTTTTTTTAAAATATAAGTTTGGCTTGGGCAGTAGTTGGGACATACATATAGTAAAATAATGTAGTCTCTATTTTAGCTGAAATTCAAATTTAATTGACTGCCCTGTATTCTATCTGGTAACCTTATACTTATTTCTAACATTCATTATGACATTTAGCAAAACCTATATTATGGATCATTTATTTGTGGAAAAGTATTAATTAAGCACCTAGTATGAATCAGGTTCTGTTCTATGTGTTGAAAATGTAGCTATCAATAAAAGAAAAAAAATACGCTTGAAATTATGTCCCATTTAAAAGATTAGCAATTTAAAAAGTCTGGATGAATGCATTAAATACCAAGTTAAAGATGATATGATCTGTCAAGAACAGAAAGCAATAGAAAGGAGTAAGAAAAGGGAGTAAGTCGAAATGTTTAAAATGAAGAATTAAAAGGACTCTGAGGGGATATCTGACTAAAGACTTGGCAGAGGGCGAGACCTTTCAGACATTTGGAGTAAAGCAGTGGAGGCAGAGAAAACCTCAAAGATAATCCTGCTAGATGGTGCCTACTTCATGTGGTTAAAAGTTAAGGAGCAACTGGAATCCAGCTCAGGTTAGAGCAGTGGTTTGGGGTAGGCTATTCAAAAGACTTTGGAGATTCATTGAAGAGCTTTAGTATTTAAGTACATTACAAAGCTTTCGAATTATATGAATATTTATGTCATTTTATAAAAGAGAAAGATAATGTACCACTTTAGTAGCTCTCTTTGAAGTGCAGGAATGCTAGCTGACCACACTTGGGGTGGTAATTCTTGAGTAGGGTAACTAATCAGGGTAATTGACCATGGGGGGATCTGTACTGAAACTAATACACATGTATATCTGACACTGATTTAGTTAAAGAGTGCTAAATTGCACATATAACAAAAAAAGTTAGAAATATAAAATATTTTATTTTGTTAGCAAGTATTTTCATAGCAAATGGTAGCAAATGTACTAATATATTAGCTCCTGTTCTTTTGCATGCCATTTTTATTTTTTCCTCTTAAAAATAATTTCAAAAACCTGCCTTATTCTTTTAAAATAGCTACATCGCATTTCATTGTATGGATGAACATTCAATTTTTATTTTTTTAGCTTTAATTTTAATTTTAGAGTGTAGGGTACATGTGAGGATTTACTACATAAGTAAATTGCATGCAAGTGAGGTTTGGGCTTCTAGTGAACCCCTTTTCCCCCTGGTAGTGGACCTGGAACCCAGTGTGTGATTGTGTGCCCCATCTCTTTTCCCTCCAACACTCTTTTATCAGTGTCCAGGGTCTGTTGTTCCCACCATTGTGCCTATGTGACCAGTAATCAGGGCAGATCTTTGTTTACATGGAAAGATCTTATATAAATTTTATTTGATGAAAAAAGTAAAGTTAAAACCACAAAATAATAATAATAATAGTGATAATTTAAACAAAACATTGGAAAAGCAATCCATAAGGGCAATTGTTTTAGTAGATTTTTTTGTCATTTTAATGTTCTTTAATTTGACGCTCCCTTTAAAATGACCAGTAACTCAAGTTAATTTAGTAGAATCAAAAAGATGGATTGGAATTCTCAATGAAAATTTTGGAATTCTTGTAGGAATGAAAATGGTGCAGCTATTATAAAAGGACTATAGAGGTTACTTAAAAGATTAAAAATAGAACCGCTGCATGATCTAGAAATCCTACTTCTCAGCATTTATCCAAAAAACTGAAATAAAATTTCAAAAATATATTATCACTCCTGTGTTTATTGCAGCATTATTCACAATAGCTATTTAGATTGATGTGAAAATGCCCATCAAGAGATGTCTGAGCCAGGCTCAGTGGCTCAGCCTGTAATCCTGCGCCTTGGGAGGCTGAGGTGAGTGGATTGCCTGAGCCCGTGGGTTCAAGACCCGCCTGGGCAACTTGGCGAGACCTCATCTCTACAATAAATAAAAAATTAGCCGGGCGTGGTAGCGTGTGCCAGTAGTTCCAGCTACTTGGAAGGCTGAGGAGGAAGGATCGCCAGAGCCCAGCAGGTCGAGGCTGCGGTGGCTGGGAGTGGCCACTGCACTCCAGCCTGGGCGACAGTGAGACTCCAACTCAAAAAAAACAAAAAACAAAAAAAAGAGCTGTGTGAACAAAACAAAAGTTTTTATATACATACAATGCAATATCATTCAACCTTTAAAAAGGAGGAAATCCTCCACTATTTGACAGCATGAATAAAGCTAAAAACATTATACCAAATGAAATAAGCCAGTCACACCAGGACAAATACTTCATTATTCCATGTATGTGAGGTATCTAAGATAGTCAAACTCACAGAAGCAAAGAAACAAATGTGACTTGCCAGGAGTTTGGGGGAAGGGTCAAGGGGAGTTACTAATTACCAGATATAAAATTTCAGTTGTGCCTAATGAATAAATTCTAGAGACCTGCAGTACAACATTGGGGTCTACAGATAGCAATCTTGTATTGTACACTTACGAATCTGTTAAAAGAGTAGCTATGCTAAGTGTTCTTACCTCAATGGAAAATAAGCAAATAAAAAGTATAATAGATCAGCACCTGACTATTCAAGAACTTGTTTCATATATATACACTATTTAGCTTTATCATTTGTGCTCAGCTTAAATAACATTTTATTAGACTTTAGCAAAATTTTGTAGGGCTATTTAATAAAAATTTGGAAATAATGATATGAATTAGACTCATATTTATTTTAATTATAAATCTACTTTTATTTAATATTTAAGAATTATCTATCTTTTCTTTCATTCCTAGATTAATTTTCACTCGAATGAGAAGAATTTGAGAAAAATGAGACACATTTGAGAAATGAATAAGAAACCCTCTACAGCGGAATTTATAGAGGTGGTTTTTTATTGCATTTCTTGGTTAATTATGAGTCATAAAAACCCCCTGCTACAGAATTTTGTTTTCATTGCAATAAAAATGAAATGGAATGGAATAGTGTATATTAAAATAAAATAGAATGTGTAAGAGTGTGTTGAGTGTAAGATAGTCATTACTTTAAGAAAGACTTGACACATGATATGTGAATGTGGCTTCTGTTTGAGAAATAAATATGATATTTTAACTGTGAGCCCAAACAAAAGTTTAGAAAATTGTGTTATTGATTTTCTCTTTCATGTGTTCTTTAAGTAACTTCTTTTTTAAAAAACATTTTTAGGTGTGTGTGTGTGTGTTTGTGTGAGTGTGTGTGCGTATCGTTACTATAGAGTATAAAATATGCATTCTTAATTTATTACAATTTAAATTTATTTAAATTATATTACTTTATAATCGATAAAAGAACTTTATAATACTGTGTTTTATTCAAATTCTTTTCCATTGTTTGTGATTTTTCTCATATATTGTACTTTTAAGTTATTAACTACATGACACATTGTTATTAATTGGGTACACACTTTTACCCTCTTTGGGGCCCTTTTTCTTTCTTTATAGAAGTATACATTTATACTTTAACCTAGTTTTTTGTTTTTCATTAACCTGAAAATTTTCTATCATTTTTTGTAGTACAAGTCTGTAACTTGTTTGCCTATGTGACTATTTTTCTTTCTTTTTAAGAGTTTTATTTTTCACTGGGTTTAGGAGTTTTATTTTTCACTTTATTTTTTTCTATGCAGTTTTTTCTTTTCCATATTTGAATTATGACCAATTATTTCCTGGTTTTCAGTGTCTCTCATAGAAATTTAACCATCATTCTTATTGTTATATCTTTGATTGTAGTATAGTATTTGTTTCCGGATACTTTTAATGTTTTTCTGTTTATTTTTGGTTTTCAGCAATTCTTACTTTATATTAATGCTTTTGCTTGGGTATTGCTGATGCTGGGTCTTTGGGAAAATATTTTGTACTAATTTCAGAAAATTCTCAGACATTAGGTAACATTTTTTAGTCCAGTGAGTCAGAACATACTCATATCCAACAAATTACAAGAGGTGGGTTTATTACCCACAGATAGGCATCAACGACAGAAGCATGCGGTCCGTTGTGAGTAGTTTCCCCAAGGTTCAGGTAGCTGCCCTTCATGGATGGAGTCTCAATTGCACATGCCCCAGTTTTGCCACAAATGATGAACTCCAAAAGGTAACCCACCATGGACCATGTGAATCACCAGGCAAAGTTTGAATGACATCCTGCTTCCAGGAGAGAGAGAACAAAGCCCAGGTTGTCCTGAGCAGTTCCTCTCCAGTTTGAGATGTCACATTCCCCAGGAGGGACAGGTATAGGACTCAGGCAGTTTCAGGAAGTTCTTCTTAGTCTAAGAATATTGCATTCCCAGCACACCGTAGAGTTATTTTTGAAAACTACAAGCAAGAAATGGGGAGAACTGGGTTGATCCACAGCTACCCAGATAACTTTCCTGCAATATTATGCATAGAGAAAATATTTTCTGGCCAATTAAAAGTAAGTTTTTTTAATTCATTTTATTTCATGGGTAAATTTGCACTTCTTGTCAGTATTTCCGGTGTCAACATTTTAAAATAATTTATCAATCAGTATGCAGGGAAAGTCTGAAAGCAATTGAAAATGAGTATCTTGTTTTCAACTTCTTCCAAGTTCACTAATTTTCTCCCGCTTCAGAAACCCTCATGTTCTTTTTTCCCCCTTTCCTAGTGAATTTACCCAATGAAGAAAATGTGCTATTTGAGAAGAGATTATTATCTTCTATTTACATCCCTCTGAAAATCAAAGCCCATGTTTTGTTGATAGGAT
Source organism: Tarsius wallacei (assembly GCA_963574415.1). Lineage (NCBI taxonomy): Eukaryota > Metazoa > Chordata > Mammalia > Primates > Tarsiidae > Tarsius > Tarsius wallacei. Next base: position 14,917 of record CAUYQG010052875.1, read on the forward strand.
TGTTTACATTTTGTGCCTACTAAAAACAAGGGTTACAAATTATTGCTTCATTTTAAAGGAAAATCACCAGACAAAAGTGATAGTCTGTTCTCCAAACTAGCTATGAGATCCAGGGACTAGTCCATAGATTAGATCATTGCTCTCACTCAGTATTTTCTGTGCATTTGATTTGGAGTTAAAATAAATTCCAAAGAAAATCTATGTGAGTGTTTGTGAAACTGTTGTGCTTTTCTTGCAAGGCAAAAATCAGGAATAACATGATATTTTCTTTTCTTAAATAAGTGTGTAAAACTATGTATTTTGCAGCAGCCATGAATATCACATTCCCAGCACCAATGTTCAAGAAATGTGTAATTTTGTTTTTATTGCACTAGTGGGAAATTTAAATCCAGCTACTAGTATTTTCTCCATCTTCCCTATAATCACCTGATGTGAAATAAAGTTCACAATTTTCTGATATACAGCAACCGTTGGGGGTAAGGTCTATAATACACAAGCCACAACTACTGCATGCGTGTACATTTTAAAGCCCGTGTGTTCCCTAAAGAGGTTGTCTCCGTTTTTTTCCATTTAAGCTTGAGTAGACATTTGAATGAAACTGTTAACTCCAGTGTCTGGGTTCTACATGTCTGGGTACAGCAATGCTTCTCTAAAGCTCTTCAACTACTTAGAAAATTTTAAGACAACGTTTTTTTATCATTTTAACTGAGTGTTTTTATCAGCAAAGCTTTTTTTTATTATAATGAAGTACAAGTTATATATATTTTTCTTTTATGTATAATTGTTTTTGTGTCTTGTCTGAACTATTTTGGTCTCACAAGAAGTGACAAAGATATTTTCTTCTTTCACATTTTCTTCAAAAAACTTAATAATTGTAGTTTGTTATTCTTCACAGGTTAAATATTGCATATTATGTGAGATCATTGTTTATTATATTTTCTATAGAGACATTCAGATTTTTTTCTAATAGAATTTTATTCATTACATATATAAATTTGTAATTCTTTATCAGAGATTGTATTTCTGGATTTTTAAATTTTGCTCCACTTAACTACATGCTTGTCTTTATAGCTATATTATACAACCTTAGTGATTTTTGGTAAATCTTGCAACCAGGTAGTGTAAGACTACTAACTTTATGCTTACTTTTTCTGAAAATTGTTTTAGTTATTTTGATTTTTTAATTTGTGCACAAATTTTAGAATATACTTGATAATTTCAAGAAAATGTTTGATTGTATTTTTTTGGTATTGCTTTGATTCTTTAAATAAATTTGGGAATAGTTGACATCTTAATACTATTAATTATTCCAGTATAACAACTTATTCTTTATTTCCTCTCGGTGTTTTGTAATTCTAATTGTAGAAGTACAATCTATTGAATATTTTATTGCTAGGTATTTTATTGCTAGATATTTTATGGCTTCTGATGCGCTCACAAATATTTTTAAATTTCATTTTCACTGATCTTATATACATAAAAATAAAATGATTTTTGTGTGTGATTCTTGAACCATGTGACTTTGCCAAAGGTACTTACTTTCCCTTGGAATTTCTTCCCTATGTAATAAGGTTACCCATAAATTACTAAAGTTTTATCTCTTTTTTATGAATTTAATGATCTTAAAATAGTCTATTTTGTATGTTTTGCCTTAGTTTTGGTTAGATCTTTGATATGTAACTTAATTAATGTAGTAATAATAGGCATTGTTAATTGCTCCCAATCTTAGAGGGAAAGTAATCATAATTTTACCATTAAATATAATATTAACTCTGGATTTCTTATATATGCTCCTTGTCAGATTGACGATGTTATTTTTGCAAATTCCTATTATGGTAATAGTTTATATCATGATTAATTGTTGTCAATGTTTCAAATGTTTTTACTACCTCTTATTATCTGCATACACATTTTCTTCTTAAATCTGGTAATTTGGTAAATTGAATTGATTAATTTTTTTATTTCAAGCAAATCATCTTATGGTAAAGTCTTCTTTGATATGGAGTATTTTTATTTTTTGCTAGATTTAGCTTTCTAATATTTTATAAAAGAGAGTTTTTCATACAAGTCTGTGGTTTTCCTTGCTTATGATGCTTTCTTCAGGGGTTAAAACAGGTAAATACTGATTTCATGAAAGACATTTTGTAAAAGCCCGTTTCCCCACCAACTTCCTGTAAGATTCTTATTTCTTCCTTAAATATGGACATAATTCACTAGTAAAGTCAAATAGCTCTGAACAATTTTAGTGAAAGAGTTTTAATTATAATTTTTTAATAGACTATTTTTTTCTTCTGACTGTTTTACATCTCGCTATACCCAATCAATCTAGAATATCTGGCTCCCCTATTCTCAGTAATTTCCTCTTGAGTTACCACCAATGAAAAAAGTGTCTTTTTTTCATTGTGTTACATAAAAGAACCTAGTATTTTTCAGTAAATACCACCAAACTGTTGCAGGAACACATTTGTGTGTGTGTGTGTGTGTAGAGAGAGAAAGAGAGAGAGTTTTGTTGTGTGTGTACTTACAGTGTTGGTGTGTATGTGTGCAAATACATGTATTGTGTGCATGGGGGCATATATGCAATATGTAAATATATATTGTAAATATACATATAATGTGTGCATATAGTGTGTGTATATACATGCATATATATCTTAAGCTCATACAGTTGCTCATCCATGTAGCATGATGTACCATTTTTAGAGAAGAGTTAATGTTTTCATTATATTTTTAAATGTTTGTATAAACGTAGATAGCTAGCGATATTAAAATTCAATACTAAAAATAAAATAAAATGTATACCTTTTATTGTATTTCAAACTGTTGTCAAAACTTCATGAATTATGAATGTACAATATTGCCTATATTTCTAAGGAGGCATCTGCTTTAAAAATGTACTGGATCTAAATTATTACTGTAAAGCATTATTCATATAAGAATTTTTATGATTCTAAATAAAAGGAAGGCATATAATAAAGTTGATTGAGAAGTACAAAAATACACTTAGAAGAAATAATTTTCAGTGTTTGATAGTACTGTAAGAAAATTATAGTTAATAATAGTTAGAAGAGAAGAAATGTAATGCTTCCAACAAAAATAATTGTTTGAGATGATGGATATTCTAATTATCCTGATTTGATCATTATACATTATATATTGGTATCAAACTATTAGATGTATCCCCCAAATATGTACAACTATTATGTAACAATAAAAATAAATAAAAAAGAAAATAGAACAATTTTTATTTTCTGAAATTAAAATATCTGACCTATAAGAGTTTCTCTTAAACATGAAATACATTGGATAATATTGTCTTCAAATTTAACATTTAATATTTTCAAATTCGCCTATTCTCATCCATATATATTCTAAAATAAATAGAACTGTTTAAATCTCAGTTCCCCCTTTTTTAAGACCTCTCTTTTGCATACCTGTCATCACACAGCTGTCTTTATTCTTTCCTGGGTGATAAGTCTCCTTTCCTCCACCTTCTCACAGGTATTCTACATTCAGGATTACATGATTGATCACTCTGTCCCTCATCATTCAAACTGACAGCATTGACAGGGTCGAGATTAAGGAGGACAGATTCTCTTCATTTGCTTTAATTCAATATTGTAAAGGGATTCTACTTTGAGTAGTCATCACCTGAAGTGCATACACTGACAAAAGGATATCCAACAAAAATTCATATTGTATTTTCCTTTTGAAATTGTGTTTTCATAATTATGGATTATTTGCCCATATTTTTGGAAGGGTGGTTTCAGACTGTATAATTAAAATAAATTCTTTCCAGACATATCCCTTTTTCAATGAAAACAATATCCAGTCTACAATCCATTGCTCTGCAATCAAGTCACAATGACTGTGACTAAAGAGATAAATTATCTTATTTTGCTGTGGTAAGCTACAGGTCAGGAAGCTTGCAGTGTTCTAAGAAAATATTGTGCACTATATTTAGGGTCAGAATGAATGAATTTGTTGAGTAAGTATTTGTACTGGAAATTCTCAAATATTACTTTTGATTATACTTTTGAAAATAATTAATGCTATACAGGTCACATGAAGAAAACAAAGATACTTTTGTCAATGAGAGTGTGAAAAATTAAGACACAAAAAAATGCGTAGACTTTACAAACTTTCTTAAGTAAAAGAGTCAAATCTCTAATTCTTTTAAAAAATAGACTCTTTGGAATATTCAGACAACCTGATACCTGAGTGAATGCATGACTAAACATAATATGTAGTTTACTCTAAGAACCACTAATTTATACAATCTTTTTTTTTCTGCTAAGAATGGTTGTTGAGATTTTTAACCAACTAATTGATCATTACATGAGCAAAGTTTATTCTTATCATTAAAAGTAACAAACTAATTTATAAATTTGTGCTATAGTCCTCATTTCAATGTTGTCCTAACTAAATTCAATATAGGTCTTTGGACAGTAACAAAAATAAAATAAAAATCATCATAAGTTTCTGTGAAAGACTTTCTTCTAATTGGGTTTTGCTTGTTAATAACATTTATTTTCACATGTGGATTGCATATTTATTATTTTGTGTCATTTTACTCCAAAACAGATAATATATTTGGAAACTTTCAACACTGACTTCACCTTCTACTAAAGCTATTTTGCATCCTCAGAATCATATTACCAGTATTATTAGTATGATACATATATAGTTAATGGCTAAAACAATTATCTCCTCAACTTCAAATAGATACCAAATATCAGAACTAAGGTACTAGGCAAAATATTTTGTATAGTCTTCAAATATTATCAGTGGTAACAAGCAAATTAATGAGGACAACATGATAACTAAGATAAACAGCATAATAAAATACATCTAATTAGTAATAGGGAAAAACATATAAATGTTGGCAAAAACATATTCAAAATGACAGGTATGTTATGAGGAAAGAAAACCATGAATGCTAAAAAGGAAAAGTAAAAAAATTAAAGAACAAACATATTGGTTATATGCTACAATGGTGGAGGGAGAAAATGTATTAGATGTAAGAATCCAGTACTATAACCAGTGTAGACTGATATCTTCACATTCACCTATAGTGAGCAAAATGATAGGTTCTTTCATCTTTGGATCTAAAGATGAAAGAACTATATAGCCATTTTTTGTTTAATTACTCAGGAATCACTTTAGTTATTTTAAAACATATTGATATATTGCATGGTGGTGAGGTTTGGGCTTCTACGGAACCAGTCACCCGAGTGGCGATCATAGAACCCAGTGGGTAGTTTTTCAATCCTTACTCCTTTCTTCCTCTCCTCATTTTAGGAGTCCCCAGTGTCTGTTGCTCCCTCCTTATTTCCGTGTATACCCAGTGTTTAGCTCTCACTTACGAATGAGAACATGTGGCATTCAGTTTTCAGTTTCTATATTAATTCACTTAAAATATGGCCTCCAGCTTCATTCACATTGCTGAAAAAGACATGCTTTCGTTCCTTTTTTATGACTATATAGTATTTCATGGGGCATATGTGCCGATTTTTCTTTATTCAGTCCAATGTTGAAGGATAACTGGGTCGTCTCATGTTTGTATTATAATGAATAGTACTGTGATAAACATACAAGAGCAAGTGTCTTTAAGGTAGAAAGATTTGTGCTCCTTTGGGTAATACTTAGTAGTTAGATTCTTGGGTCGAATGGTAAATCAATTTTAATTCTTTGAGAAAACTCCAAACTGCTTCCCACAGTTGCTGAACCAGCTAACATTGTCACAAACAGTGCAAAACTTTCCCTGTTCTCTGCAACCACATGGGCATCTGTTGTTTTTTGACTTGCTAAAGTAGCCACTCTGACTGGTATGAGATGGTATCTCGTGGTTTTGATTTGCTTTTCTCTAATGATTAGTGATGTTGAGCATTTTTTCATGTTCGTTGCCCACATGCATTATCATCTTCTCATACACTTTGCCTACTTTTTAATGTTTTGTGTGTGTGTGTGGGGGGGTCAATTTGTTTAAGTTTCTTTTAGATTCTGAATATCAGGTCTTTTACTGAGGCATAATTTAAAAATATTACCTCACATTCTATAGATTGTCTATTTACTCTGATGATAGTTTATTTTGCTGTACGAAAGCTGTTTCGTTTAATTAGGTCCCACTTGTCAATTTTGGTTTTAGCTGCATTTGCTTTTGAGGACTTGGTCATGAATTCATTGTTTCAGCCCATGTCCAGAAGAGTGTTTCCCAGGCTTTCTTCTAAAATTTCATAGCTTGAGGTCTTACATTTAAGTCGTGGAATCATTTTGAGTTAATTTTGTATACAGTGAAAGAAGAGTCACCGGCTTCAGTCTTCTGTTTATGATTAGCCAGTTTTCCCAGAACCATTTATTGAATGGGATGCCTTACTTGCATAGGTACCCCTTAAATCTAAAATAAAGAAAAATGTATATATTAAGCATTTTAAATATTTAAATTTTGTTTAAAAAACAATGCTCTACCAGATGGAAGTCATCCGTGGATATTTACAATATAAATTTTGTTACACATTTATATATATATATAGTTGTTAATATCTGTAAAATCTTGCTGTCTTTGCAAAATATATTTTCAGAACTTATATAACAGGAAGCAAAACAAATTACATATAATTGGTATATTTCAAGCACAAAAGCATAAATTAAGAGTAATTATTCTATTTTTACAGAGGTATTTTTCAGGATAAAAAACTGCTTTACAGTGAATTTGAACAACTATTTTTTAATGGATAATGATCATTGGAATTTATTGCCTTGTAAAAAGTAAGAAATGTACATACTAATTTACACTTACTTTTCTGCTTGTGTTCTAGAGTTTGAATTTATACTTGATGTTCTAAAATATGTATTCATGTGTAATCTGGAAACTAACAATTTTCACTGATGCTTCCTTAGTATTGCTATCTTTTTCACACTGAAAAGAATCACAAAATATGTTATCGAGTAATATAAAATTAAATATTTAGATTTTCTTTACTACTTTTTATATTTGAGCTACAACACATTTATATATACACTGGCTCACAATTTGAAGCAAATTGTGGCTCAAATTATCTGTAAGTCAGTTGAAGATGATTGTAATGTTGAAAGATGGTGGGTAGTAAAGTTGCAGGCCTTAAAACATTTTGAATTTATTACCAAGGATTAAATTGTGGATGGTGGAAGTCAATCCAGGGTTTGTATTTCTGTTAGTCAGTTTTGGAAATTCAAATAATTTTTAATACCTTCAGAATACTGGTTTGTTGTGAAATAGTCTAAGACTTCTATTCAGACTTTTAAAAAACTAAGTTTACTTGCCTTTTCTGATTATTAAATTCATACATGCTCATTGTAAGTAACAGGAAACTGTCAGTGAGGAAAAATAATATATTGAATTACCCAATTGTATAATTAAAAAAATAATATATTATGTTGACACACTCATTTCCAATGTGTGAAAGACATTGTTTTCCCCTGAAGACCTGAACACTATGAGTATTTTAATATTAGTTTGGTAGATGAAAATAGTATCTAATGTGTATACACACACACACACATACATACACACACATGTATATATATATTTATTTTTAGTAAGAGCAGTTTGATGTTTATTTCTTAGAGATTTTATTAAAAGCTACTTCCTTAGTGTGGTAATTAGGTGCTAATTAGATCAATTTTATTAAATATAGAGTAGGCTTGGATACATGTGATCACCTAATACTGCCAAGAACTCCTTTTGGACAATTAATGAAGCTTCAAAGTCTTTTTTAAAACTGTAGGATAATCAATAATCCATTGACTTATTAATAAACTGACATTATGGATCTCTATGTTGCTTACAACATAAAGGAAAGACACTCTCAGCTGAACTGTTTCAGAAATAAATTTAAACTCTGGTTATAAAAAACAGGAAAATAATAGTAACACCCCACACCCCCACCATTTTGGTGTCTAGTTAGTGTCACTAACTTAATATGCCCTTCAACTGAATTTTAGATTGTTTTAATCCTTCATATTTTTTCTCTGCATTCTCACTCTATTTTATCATTTCCTAGGCCAATAAACTTGGTGCAAATCAAAAGCCCTTTGCTTTTTCACATCCCATGATAACTCCACACAAAATATACCTACAAGGACTATACAGAATTTGACCCTTTCTCTCTGCTTACACTGTTATCTCTTTCTTCCATGTCATCCTAATCTCTCGACAAGACCATTGCAATCGCCTCTTATCTGTCTCCCCAGCTGTAGTTCTTATAACCTGTTCTTAATAGACAGCCGATAGGATATTTCTAAAAGAGAAAACTAAATTATGTCATTTTGTAGAAAATTGTGTACATAAGTAGCTCCTTCCTTCATGCAGAGTATATGTAAAGATTTTTTTTTTAAATGTTTGGGGAAGCAGTTATGTGATTGCATAAATATCTGAAATAATTGCTATATGGAGTAACATATAAAATGCTTTCATGTGGATAAAGAATCATTGAATAGAAAATAGAATAATTCACTCATTCAACTAAATTTTCGTGTTCGTTTCATGTGTATATGCCAGGAACTTCTCAAGATGCAAGATATACAGCAAATCTTATGTAAAATGTAATGTCTTCACATTTCCATACAATAATTGCCTTACATGGAAAGAGAAACAGAAAATGCTACTGGAAATCAATCCTGTTGAATACAGAGTTTCCAGGAGTGGACCATTGAACTAAAGAATGAGGAACCTAAAAATAATGTGTCGGATTAAAATTCCAGATGATAAAAGAAGTCAAAAACTTTAATGTGTTCAGAAAAGGGAATAATGCACATAAGGCATTAGACTAAGGGGAATTCCGGTATAGGTCTCAGAAGACTGCTGAGCAGATATGACATTCTGGATCGTCTCCAGTTCATGAGAATGCAGATGGAAAACTACAGACAGCTTGTGAAGTAAGCAACGTAGGGGTAACATAGCTGAATAAGTAGAAAAAGATCATCTTCCAAAAACCTGTTCACTTTGTGCTTCATTATTGGAAATGGGAATTTGGATTGAGAGTAATTTGATAGAAATTTAGATTTTCTTCGAGATATTAGAACTATCTCAACCTATGAAATTATGTGTCTATTTTGCTTTTTTATAAAAATCACTCATGTATCTTTTCCTTTATATGATGAACTCCTAGGGCAAAAAAGAAATGTGTTGAATTCTACTGAAGAGTCAAAATGCCCACCATACCATATTTCTTTGCTCATCTTTAAGCACCATTAAGTTCATTAGTTCATTGTTAAATCAGCAAATGTGTCCTGCTGTTGGGAGGGTGAGGGTGATGAGAGAAGGGAGAATGGATTAGGTATCCCTAAATAAGTACTTGAACAGACTCTCTGGACTAAATAATATCCTGGACAGGAAAAAAATAAAGTGGTAAGAAAAGACTGGCACCTATTTCCCATGATCTCTGGCAGCAGTCACCTTAGCAGCTTATGCTTCCAGAGAGCTCACATAGTTGGAATAAAATTAACATCAATATAATCTTCTGAGGAAGTATTGCTAGGAGCACTTTGTTTAAAAAGCCAGTTTCTTTTAAAGTTCATCATGTACATATTGCACCATTACCTATGAGAGAACTGTTAATTCAAACCTTCATTTCTAGTGCAAATTAATGTCTTCATTCTTGCCATTCAGTCTTTTGCTGGAAGCAGGTTATTCATTGTCCAAATCTTTGAAGGTTCTCAGTCTAATCATGTGAAGTTAAGATGTAGAAAGGCTTTGAATTTCCACCCCCGCCCCCACCTTTGTCACAGTGAGGGGCATTGAAAATCCTGTCACGACCCGTGTGGCCAGACACTACACAGCACCTTCAAGTAAAGCTTTGGTGCAGGAAGGGACTGATAAACTGTTTTTTTTTTCTTTTCCATTTTACAGCTGTGGCAATTGTTTTTCAAAACAGACATGTCATCTGTTATGTTCTTATGGTCTATTCCTTTTCATATTTCCTCCTATAGTTTACAAAATTCTCTCATCTAAGAATGAAAAACAACAGATGTATTAATATTTCATGGGTGATTGTCAATCATAGTAAATTCCTATTATTTATCTTCAGGGCAGCAATAAAATTGGATGAAGTTATCAGACTGTGTCCCACTCTAAAATTAAAAATCAATAATTATATTTGAAATTTTATTGGGAAGAAATTAAGATGTCATAATCTCAGATACAGAGGAAAGATTCATTTTCCCAGTCTGATGAGTGACACTAATACTTGTGATTTTTTAAAATGTTGCCATGTCTATTAGATAAAAATAGAATTTAGAGTAAATGAGGCACACCCATATAAAAATGTATTAACTTAAAATAGTCTTAAACAGTGTACACAATATACTAATTATAAAAAATTTACAAGTTTAAGAGACATACTGCCTGTCCTCAACACTTGTGATAATGCTTAATAGCTGTGAGACTTTGGGTAAGTAACTTAACCTTCCTATGCCTCGGTTTCCTCATCTATCTACTGAATAATAGCTAACTCATAAGGTTTTGTAACATATGAATTAATGTATGTAAAATATGCTTCACATTTCATGGTAATTTTAGAGAAAAAATGGAATCAAACAAAGCAATCACCATTATGTATTTTCTTTAATTGGCAAATTCTTAGAAACTTTATAAAATAGAAGTATGTTGCTCCATCTCAAAGTAAGTATACTGTAAAATCATCATATTAATAAAAAACTAAATCTGGATTAGACTCAGGAAGCTGTCACAAAAATATGCTAACATTAAAAGACAAATTAGACTAGGCACTGTGGCTCACGCCTGTAATCCCAGCAATTTAGCAGCATGAGGAGGACGGATTGCTTGAGCCTAGGAGTTCAAGACGAGCCTGGGAAATCTAGCGAGACATCATCTCTACAAACAAACAATAATTGATCTTGGCATGGTATGCATGCTTGTAGGTCTAGCGACTTGGGAGACTGACGTGGGAAGATAGCTTGAGAGCAGGAGTTGGAGACTGTGGTAAGCTGTGATCATGCCACTGCACTATTGCCTGGGCGACAGAGTGTGATTCTGATTTAAAAAAAAAAAGACAAATTATCTTAAGGATATTAGTGTATATGATACTTGCTAACAGAACGGAAGCTATCAGAATGAAATGACATTCTAGATGCGTATTTCATATTTGTGCTGTATACACTGAAGATAATGTTTTGGAGGGAGAAATAAAATGTAATAATACATAAGAACTTGATGATTGGGGATCAATATTACAGGTTCTAATCTGCAATTATGTCTATATTAAGAGAAATGTAGTTAAGATTTCAATGTAACCAAGTAGACCCTACTTCAATAGTAACAGCATAAAACTCCACTTTCTTGCAGAAATACTGACTATAAAACCTGTGTATAATACAAAACTACCTGAAGGTACTGGAAATTAAAGAATAGCACATAGATTCTCATGGGGACTGCATACTCAGAAGAAGAGAGGAGAAAAGCCATATGTGGTACATTTCTGATATTTGCAATTTTAAGCTTGGAGCCAAAGGGTGAAATGTGTGTCATCAATAGGAAAAAAAAAATACTGAGAAAAGATTGCCATTCTCTTTGCCTAGGAGAACCAGGCATTTTCAGTCAGCTCGATGCCCACTGAAGAAAACAGATAATCCAAGAAGGGGGAAAAAATTTAAAAAAGAAAGAAAAGAAATCACATCCTATTTACTTTACTCTCTGACTAAACCTTCAAACAGGCATATGAAGAACAGAATCAAAGTTATTCAACTAAAACAGAAGACCTGAACTAGGATAGAAACTACTGTCCAACATAAAGATTTTGAAATGCTGTCTCAGCCAAGATTTATACTTGTCTGCTAAAATAAAGGAAACATTTGTCAGGGAAAATAATAGAATCAAAATTCCCAAAGATTTAAGTTTAGAATGGCCAGAATGCTATTCAAAATTAACAAAAAAAAACAGCCGGGCTCGGTGGCTCAGCCTGTAATCCCGCGCCTTTGGGACGCTGAGGTGAGTGGATTGCCTGAGCCCGCAGGTTCGAGACCTGCCTGGGCAGACGAAACCTCATCTCTACAATAAAAAAATAAAAAATAAAAAAAAAATTGGCCGGGCGTGGTAGCGCACGCCTGTAATTCCGGCTACTCGGAAGGCTGAGGCGGAAGGATCGCCAAAGCCCGGCAGGTCCAGGCTACGGTGGCCGGGAGCGGCCACTGCACTCCAGTCTAGGCGATCGAGTGGGACTCCAACTCAAAAAAAAAAAAAAAATTAACAAAAAGATGAAATTAAAAAATGGAACACATCTTCAAGAGGAAAAACAACAACAACAACAACAAAAAACCCCCAACTGTATCTGCTCCCCTAGAGGAAACTTTTATTGTCACTAAAGGATAGGACTTTAAAAAGTAGTTATTGTAATAATCTTCAATGAAGTAAAACAGGCATTCACACAATAAAAAATAAGAATTTCTGCATAGAAATAATAACTCAAAAAATTAAGAAATCTCAACTGAGAAATTTAAACAGCTTAAAATTATGAAATGAAAATGTTAAAGGTGAAAAATAAAATTTTTTCAAACAAACAAATATTCATTATGCAGGTACCCTTGTTGATGAGGTGTGCCTCCTCTTCCCCAGGCAGATTTCCACTACTGCCAAACAAACAAAAAATGCTAACGCCCTGTTGAAGAAAACATCGAACTAGAACCAAGATCTTTCACAAAGATGACAAGAACACACAATGAGGAATCTATTGAAATCTAGTGTTTTCAATAGATTCTGTTGGAAACACAGGATATTAACATGCAGAAGAATGAAATTGGACCCTTGTAGCCTGCCATATACAACAATAAACTCAAAATGGTAACAGATTTAAACTGGAAAGATAAAAGACCTGAAACAATACAGCTAAAAATAATAATAATAATAAAAATAAAAATAAATAAAAAAGAAAAGAAAGAAAGAAAAAAAGTGGAAGAAAATTTCCAAAACGTTGATCTGGACAATGACTACTGAGATAGGACTCCAAAAGCACAGGCAATACAAGCAAACTAAAATGCACAGCAAAGGAAACAATGAACAGAGTGAAATGGCAACCCACAGACTGGGAGAAAATATCTGTAAACAATACATCTGTTAAGAGGCTAATATTCAAATTATATTTAAAAAGTCAAACAATGTAATAACAAGAAAGCAAATAATCTGATTTTTAAAATGGTAAAAATATGCAAACAAACTTTATCAAAAAAGAGATATAAATGGCTAACAAATATATGTATTAAGTGTTAAAAATCCCCAAACCAGGAAAATGCAAATTAAAATCACAATGAGACATCGTCTAACACTTATTTTAAAGACTCTTATCAAAAAGACTAAAGGTAGCAAATGTTGATGATGATGTGAAAAAAAAGGGAATCCTCTTACACACTTCATGGGAATGGAAATTAATGCAGCCATTTTGAAAGATAGTATGGAATTTCTGTAAATTACTAAAACTAGAACTACCATATGGGATCTAACAATTCACTTCAGAGTATATATTTAAAGGGATTAAAATCAGTGTATCAAAGAGATATCTGCATTTCCATGTTTATTCACAATAGCCAAAATAAAAAATCAACCTAAGTAGTCATCAATGGGTGAATGGATACAGAAAATGTAGGGCGTATAGAAAATATAATACTACCCACCCATTAAAAAATAATGAAATTAAGCTAGGTAAGTAACAGGAATGGAATTAGAACTCATGTGTCAAGTGAAATAAGCCAGACACAGAAAGATATCTACTGCATGTTCTCACTCATATGTGGGGGCTAAAAAAAGTGAATCTTGTGAAAATAAAGAGTAGATTGATGGTTACAGGAACAGAAAAGGGAGATAGGAGGGGATGAAGAGAGGTCAATTAATGGGTACATATATTTTATAGGCAAATCTATCAAATATTTTAGGGGAAAGAATAGTACCATCTTAAAAAACTCTTTAAAAAAGTAATAGAGAGTACTTCCCAACTGATTTTAAGAGGCCAATATTACTAGCAAATGATATTACCAAAATATAAAAAATAAAAAAAACACAGACTGATAGTTCTCATTGTTGATACAATTTTGGCTAATAGAATGAAACCAAATATAGAATATCAACACTTTTCCAAAACTTTAAATTTTTACCAGGACTTCAAGGTTACTTAAGCATCAGAAAAAAAAAAAAAAATTCTATTCATGCTAGCGACAAACTGTAAAATTAGCAAAGTCTTGTGACCATCCTGGTAGATGAAAAATAATTGGAAAACTTTTGACCATTAATGTGAAAAACTTTAAACAGTGTATGCATAATAGGGAACTTTTCCAAAATGATAAAAGGCCATCTATCAAAAACCCCACAAATAGTATATTGAAAGGCTCAATGCTTTCCATGTAGCATGAGAAACAGTGCAAGACTTCTTGCTCTTACTCCATCTATTCAGCATCCTTTTGGGGTTCTGATCAGTTGTCCTAAGACAAGAAAATAATAAAGTTTTATGTCTGTGAAAAAAAAGTCAAAATTCTCTTTATTAGCAGATAACATATTTATGCTCATAGAAAATTCCAAAGAAAACTTCACAAAAGTATACTAAAATTAATAAGTGAACTTAACAAGATCACAGAGTACAAAGTCAAAGTAGCTGCACTTCTATATACTAGGAGTGCACATTTAGAAAATAAAATGAACTTCACTTAGAATAACATCCAGGAAAATTAAATATGTATGAAGACATACAAAGATATGTGTACCCGTTCATTGAAAACTGCAAAATGTTGCAAGTGGAAATTAAAAACCTAAGTTAGTAGAGAGATGTGTTAAGGTTGTGAATTAAAAGAGTCAATACAGTCAAGTTGGCGATCAGTCAGAATTAATGTAGATTTGAATGCAATCTCAATTACATTTCTAATAGACATTTTTTAAATTGGCAAGCTGATTTTAAAATTCATATTGAAAGGCAGAACCTAAAATAGAGCAATCTTAAAAAAGACAAGTGTGAAGGAACAAGAGGTCAAGACATACTTTAAACTATGTAAACAAGATGATGTGGCAAACAATAGGAGATTTAGAGATTAATAGAATATAATATAGCATAGAGAATAGAGAAATATATCCATATATCTATTACCAATTGATTTCTCATGAAGTTTTCAGGGGAACCTAATGGGGCTACTCGATCTTAAAAACACAATGTTTGGATAGATGGATATTTATATGGAACAGAATTAACTTCCATATTTACCTCACACCACACAGAAGGATGATCTCATAATAGATCATGCACAAAAAGCTAATAGATAAAACCATTGAATTTCTGGAGAAAACAAAGGGAATTGTGTACTTAGACAAATAATTCTTTTAAATTTTTTTTTTATTTTTAAATATGTGGGGTACAATTCAGGGTTAGGTACACAAATGTTCATTATGCAGGTACCCTTGTTGATAAGGTGCACCTTCCCCAGCAGTTTCCCACTATTGCCAGTCCTTTTCTTATAGTATTACAATAGTTGCTCAAGGTTCACTTATGAGTGAGAACATGTGATACTCGGTTCTTTGTTTCTGTGAGAGATCACTCAGTATTATTGCCTTTAAGTCCCTCCAAGTTGCTGCTAAGTTCATAATTTTGTCCTTCTTTATGACTGTAACAAATAATTGTTAAGTGAGACTCAGATTCAGAAACTACCAACTTAAAAAAAAGCATAAAAATACATAACATTTACTTCTTAAAATACACAACTGAGAAAAAATCTCACAAACAGAAAAAAATGCATTTGAACAAAATATATCTGACAATTGGCCTATACCCAAGCAAACATGAAAACATGCTCAACTTCTCTATTTATTAAAAAAATTAAAACAATAAAGTATTATACAAGGTAATAATTAGGACCAAAATTGACAATATAAATGTTGATGAATATGAAGAAAGCTGAATTCCCAAATAAATGTCTTGTGGGAATGCTAATTGTACAGTAACCTTGAAAAACAGTATGTTGGTATCACAGAAATACATATAACAAATGACTTATCAATGCTTCTCCTAGATATTTAGTCAAGATAAAGACACATTCACAAAAAAAGCTGAATGTAAAGGTTTAGCCAGCATTATCATCATTGTTATTATTATTATTTTGAGTTAGATTCTCATTCTTGTCACCCAGGCTGGAGGAACTCAGTGGCATGCTCACGGCCACCGCAGCCTCGACCTGCTTGGCTTAGTTGATCCTTCTGCCTCAGCCTTCCAAGTAGCTGGAACTACAGATGCACACCACCACGCCTGGCTAGTTTTTGTGATTTATTGTAGAGACGAGGTCTCACCAACTTGCCCAGGCTGGTCTCGAATCCCCAGGCTCAGGCAATCCTCTCACCTTGGCCTCCCAAAGTGCTAGGATTACAGGCTGAGCCACTGTGCCTGGCTGCCAGCATTATTTTTAATAGCCCCAAACTGGAAACAACCCCAAATACTTATCAAGTGATGCATAACAGATTATGTGGTAGCCATATTAAGGAATACTACTCAGCAATGAAGATGAATGAACAACAAGTTTAAGTGAAAAGCTGGCTTAATATCAAAAGCATACTGTAAGTGAAAGAAGAAAACATAAAATCAACATTTTAAAATACAATTTAAACAAGACTCTTACCTATCACCATACACAAAAATCAACTATAAATGGATCAAAGACCCAAATGTAAAGCCTCAAAATATAAGAACCTTAGAAAATGCAGGAGAAAACCTTCTGGAAATTGGAACTGGCAACCAGTTCTTGATCAAAACCCCAAATACCTGTGCCATAATGAAGATAAACAAGTGTGACCTCATCAAAGTGAAAAGCTTCTGGAAAGCCAAAGAAACCACCAAAAGAGCAGGGTGACAGCCCACAGAATGGGAAATCATATTTGCCAACTGTATATCTGACAAAAGCCTAACATCTAAGATCTATAAAGAACTCAGATGTGCTGAAAAGAAAAAGAAAAAGCCCTATTAAAAAGTGGTCAGATTGGGCTCAGTGGATTAGACTGTAATCCCAGCACTTTGGGAGCCGAGGCGAGTGGGTTGCTTGAGTCCGCGGGTTCAAGACCAGCCCAGGCAACTGGCCGATAGCTTATCTCTACACTAAATCAAAAATTAGTTGGGCATGGTAGCATGTGCCTGTAGTTCCAGCTACTGGGAAGACTGAGGCGGAAAGATCACTGGAGCCCAGCAGGTTGACGCTGGGGTGGCTGTGAGCATGCTACTGCGCTCCAGCCTGGGTGACAGAGTGAGCCTCCAAATTAAGAAAAAAAAAGTGGGCAAAAGATCTGAATAGACACTTCTCAAAAGAAAACATATGAGTAGGCAACAGATACATGAAAAAATGCTCAGCCTCACTAGTCATTGAAGAAATGCAAATTAAAACCACCCTGAGATACAGATCCAGTCAGGATGGCCATCATCAATAACTCAAAAAACAACAGATGCTGAAGAGGATGCAGGGAAAAGAGATCGCTTCTACACCGTTGGAGGGAATGTAAACTAGTACAGCCTCTGTGAAAAACAGTGTGGCGATTCCTAAAAGATCTAAAAATCGACCTTCCATATGACCCAGCAATCCCCTTTCTGAGAATATACCTGGAGGAACTCAAATCACTCTGTGAAAAAAATACCTGCACACGGGTGTTTATTCCAGCATTATTCACAATAGCAAAAACATGGAACCAACCATGCTTCCCATTGAAAGTGGACAGAATTTTTAAAATTGGGTAATATGCACAATGGAATATTATGCAGCCATAAAGAAGAACAAAATTATTAACTTTATAGCAACTTGGATGGACTTAGAATCAATAATACTCAGTGATTTATCAGACAAAGAACTGAGTACCACAAGTTCTCACTAATAAGCAAACCCTGAACAATTATAATACTATGAGAAAGGTAATTAATCCAACTTATATAAAATTCAAAAACAATACAATAGTAAGAAAAATCAGTGTCTACCTGTGACTGGGGTCAGGCAAACGTGGTCAACATTTGCAAAGGTTACACAGAAACGTTTTAGAATGATAAAAGTACTTTGTGTCTTGACTGTAGTTACCTGTACAGAGTAACTACAGGTAATACAATTTAAAGTGCCTACAGGTAATACAATTTATTAAACTAGACACTTAAATGGAGTTAATATTTTTGCTAAGAGAGTAGCTGTAAAGTGTCCTCATCACAAAAATGATAACTGTGTGAGGTAATATATATGTTGGTTATCTAGATTTAGTCATTCTTCAATGTATATCTACATCAAAACATCATGGTTTAGATGGTTATTACATATAATTTTTCTGTCACTTTAAAAATGGAAAGTGTTATTCTTCAAACTAATGGGTATGATTTTCCAGAATGCTTCCATTCTAATAACTAATTCAATAACTGTTATTATATTATATCTCTTATTATATTAAATTTATTATTAAATAAAATGGCTACCATTTGAGATATGGCACTAAATTATATCAACTTAAAGGTATATCATTTTTAATAAGAAAATCTGAATGTATTTTACCTTTAATGTTCAAAAGATAAGAATTGTTTATTTAAAACTATGCAATCTAGAGTTGATTAAAAAAATTTGAGAGTGGACCATATGCTCTTCCATGGGATTTTACATGCATTATGCCATTTGATGATCGTTATTTAAGTTTAATTATTCTCAGTTGAAATTGCATGTACTCTGTAAGCATATGGACAACAAATATGTTTATGACTAGGTTATTTATAATGGTAAGCACAGGAAAATTTGTAAATGTCCGAGTATAGTTTCTAATTTAATAATATTATACCCAACATTGGGTGACTTGTTAGATATGTTCTTATATAGCAACAATTAAAACCATATTAAGGAGCTATGTAAAGATACATTGTTACTTTAATAGACTATGAGTAAAAATTTCATTTTGTTGATCAAAATTGGTATGCATTCCGCATTTTTTTCATAGTTTCCATGTTATTTATTTTGCAATTAACAAGTACATGTGCAGGAGTGTTACATGGCTATATTGTTTGATGGCGAGGTTTGGGATTCTATTGAGCTCATCATCTGGAGTGAGCATGATACCCAATGGGTTGTTTTTTAAAATCCATACTTCCTCCATCCCTCTCCCCTTTAGGTAGCCCCGGTGTCTGTTGTTCTCATCCTTATGCCCATGTGTACCCATTGTTTAGCTCTCACTAATAAGTGAGAACATGCAGTATTCAGTTTTCAGTTTCCGTGTTAGTTTTCTTAGAATAATGGCCTCTAGCTACATTCATGTTGCTGCAGAGGGCATGATTTCATTCTTATTTATGGGTACTTAAATGTTAACCATTATTTTATCTGTGCTGAAGTATTACAGTTATTTTTAGCACTATAAATATAAATATTATTGAGGCAGATTAACATAAATACAACTGACGGAATCATAGGCAATTTAATTATATTATTCAAGCCTAAGTCACTCTTAAAGGTTGAAAGTTGACCATATGTCTATTCAGTCATTTTAAAATTGTACTTTGTGTAATTCTGAATTATAATGCATAAAACTTTAAATTTCATTGTTTCATATAGAGAGCAGTTTTAAAAAGTCATTGCTTCTCTTTGTATTGTGAGGGGAATACATTAAATCCATATTTACACATATTTCAAAAATTAGTTGGATGAAAGTATAATAAGACTACTGAAGACATATTACATTCTGCTGTCTGGAAAATTCTTGTATATTGCCAACATTTGATTCCTTCCTTGGGAATAAAGAACTGGGAGTTTCTTAAATGTTCGAGCAGAGGACAGAGAAATTGAGAGCTAAAAACAAAGAAACAAAAAAGCACTACAGATTATTGAGCCCCTTGAATGAACAGATTTTTACATTTTAGTTTTCTAACATACCCCAAATGATTTTTAGAATGACTGTCAAAGAATGGAGACTTCTGAAGAAATAACTGTCTCTCATGATATTTCCAGCCACACATTCCACATTCTTGTTGACCTTTCTCATACCACCTCTGCCTTCCTGTCAAATAAATTCCCGAAAGTGTTGTCATTTCCTTTTCTTGTTCTTTTTTGTTACACTGTGTTGGCAATCTTGGTAAAATCTGATGTTGCATTTCTGTTAATACT
Organism: Tarsius wallacei; assembly: GCA_963574415.1. Taxonomy (NCBI): domain Eukaryota; kingdom Metazoa; phylum Chordata; class Mammalia; order Primates; family Tarsiidae; genus Tarsius; species Tarsius wallacei. Next base: position 35,035 of record CAUYQG010052875.1, read on the forward strand.
TATATTATAGAACAAGCCTCATTTTTGGATTTTCTTTAAATTCCATTTGAAACACCTCATTATTTTCTATGTGTGATTTTATCTGAAATATGTGCAAAATAATCAGTTGAAAATAAATTACATAACACATGCAAATTGGAATAAATTCAAAACAAATGGATAATGATATATATGAGATGTTATTAAAGAAATTAAGCTTACACCTCTACTTTGTGGGCTTTACAACTTTCACTGAGATACAAGCAACTTTAATATGTATAAAAACACTTTGAACACAGAGCATACTGTATAAATAATGGTCTACATATAGTTACTTTGATCCTAGAGGATCAAAGTACAAAATTTCTCATGATCCTGGTGATTTACCTTCACTTAACACCTTCCTTAATGGCTCAGAAACATGATGAACCATACACAACTGGGCTAATGGTCTCAGCTCTCAGTAAAAATGTAGAAGGTTTTATTGTGTAACAGTATTATAAATATATTCAAAATTGCTTTCTTCTCCCTGATTCAAAAAGATTCCTTTTTTAGCTTCTCTGTAGTATACTAATATATAAGAATCAGGTTGAAAAATAATGAGAGAGGTGTATAGACAATTTTACTTATGGGTATGAAATGTCTAAGTGGGGTTTAGAAGGGTAAAAAAGAGAAAAAAATTAAACCTAAGTGACTGACAGTATTAGTTTGTTGAGATGGAGAGTTCACAACATAGGTGACAGAAAGATCAGAGGCTGAGTTGTATGAGCAGACTGTCTTTGGAATAAAGGGGTGATAGAGACCTGTAGGAAGTCTGCTGTGTTCTTTGTCACTTTGTTCTAAAAAAAATTCTTTGTTCTAAGAATTCACTAAAATTAATTATATTTTAAATGCTTGTTAGAATAATATTTATTTTTATTTTATGGGCAAAAATTTAATGGTTCTGACCATCCAAACTATCTTTTTTTTTTTCTCTGTTACTTTATGGTCGTCATGCGTCAAAATTACCTGAGGAGCTTGTTAAAATATGTTTCTGGGTCTTCTTCTTTGGAGTTTCTGGTTCCATAGGTCAGTGTGTAGTCTGAGAATTTGCATATTTAACGAGTAATGAGATGAAGCTGGTGATGCTGGCCCTAGGACCTCGTAGCACTGTCCACAAACTTCCCACAATGATGGAAGTGTTCTGTAATAGGCATTGCCCAGTATGGCAGCCACTAGACACATGTGGCTATTTAGTATTTAGGGTTCGTGATCAATATGCCAATTTGTTTTACTTACATATTTTATTTAAATTAAGTTTACATTTAAATATTCACAATTTCACATAGTCACTAGTGTATTCATCACAGGAATAATAAGCAGATTTGAAAGGTTAAAACTTAGATTTGTCCTGAACTTTCACACAGTCTAACATGTGTATGGCCATATAGAATCACATGAGTACCTCAGATCTTTTTAAAACCCCATTTATCCTGGGTTTTTCTTTTAAAGTTTTAATTAACTTCTTATTGTCCAACTGCTATCACTGCCTCAGGCAGCAGGAACATAAAATAATTACCACTGTTTTTTGATTTTTTTTAATTGTGTAGTTTTTGTTGTGGTTTTGACAAACACCGTGGGGATAGGACTATCCCTACAGAGCACACATTGAATTATGCCAAAGGAAACAAGTCAACAAAGACAAAGAATAAAGCTTTTCAGGGAGGAACCAAAGAAAACCAATGGTAAAAATTCCATGAGGAAGGAGCTTTTGGGGAGCTCTAAACCTCTTCTTCCCCATCCAGTGGCTGCTAGGCTTCTGGTTTTACAGCTACCATAGATGCAACATCGTCAGTTTATATGGAGTGTGGGAGAGGGTGATGGGAAAAGGATAAATTAAAACATCACAAAACTGTTGATTCTGAAATTCTTCCATTTCTTCTGCAGAAGGTTGATACAGACTGTTTTCGTGTGTTCTCATTGATTTTTAAAAAGAACAGATTTTCCTTAGTTCCTTGCTTTGCCATTTCAGAAGATCTTCTGGATATTGTATTTTGTGGAATACACTTTTTTTTAACATGATAATGACATCATTTTTTTCTTAGTAAGTTATTATGGTGAATTTTATTTATTTTTTTTAAATGTTAAATGAAGCCAAGCACAGTGAGTCAGGTCTTTATCCCAGCCCTTTGGGAGGCTGAAATGAGAGAATTGCCTGAGCCCAGGGGTTTGAGACCAACCTGGGAAACATGACGAGATCTCGTCTCTCCAAAAAATTAAAAAAATTAGCCGGGCATGATGGCACATGTCTGTAGTTCCAGTTACTTGAAAGGCTGAGGCGGAAGGATTGCCTGAACCCAGCAGGTTGAGGCTGCAATGGCTGTGAGCATGTCACTGCTCTCCAGCCTGGATGACAGAGTGAGACTCCAACTCAAAATAAATAATTAAATAAAAATGTTAAATGAATCTGGCTCTCCTGAGATAAAACCTACTCCATGAAGACATATACTGGTTTTATTATCATTATTGTTGTTTTGGACTTGCTAAAATTTTGAAGAAGTTTCACCCTATATCTGTGCAGATTACTATTATTAGTTTAGTTTAGTTTTTTTTTCTTTTCATATCTTGGTCTGGTTTTTGTATCACGTAAGACTGACCTCAAAGAATGACTTTAGGGAATATACCATCTTCATTTTTCAGTAAGAATTTATGTGAAATTGGTATTATTTATTTGTTATATGCTTGGGAGATTACATCAATGAAGTCATATGGAACTATATTCCTTATAAAATTTATGTATAAATCTAATTTATCTGATGAAGATAGAGCTATGCATATTTTCTTTATTTCATTGAATATTTCATTCAAATTTTATGACTCTCAAGGAATTTTTCTATCCCATTATGATGTCAAATATAGTATCATAAAGTTGTTCATAATATTTTCTTACTATCTATTTCATATTCCTAGTATCTATAATAATGTCATTCCTCATATTGGTGATTTATGTCTCTTTTATTTGATTAACTTGACAAGTTTATCTTAAAATTAATCTTGTAAAATAATACACTTTTATTTTCATTGCTTTTAACTTTTTAAAAAAAATCAATTATTTTTATTGTGATATATTTATTTTTACTTCTGCTTACTATTGATGGAGTAGGCAGGTTAGATTAGGAAAACTTTAAGGCTATCTGAAAGTTCTAAACCCATTAACATCTGCAGCAAAACCATGCATGCAAACAAGATGACCTAGCTATAGGAAACTTCACACCTACTTAACTGTTAGACTCTTATCAGATACACCTGCAACACAATAGTCCATCTACCCAGGATGCTTGGGTTCAGGAGTCGACCACCAAGGCAGGACTAGCTTACAGACCACCTGAAACATGCACATCAATAGCCAAAGTTGATATAAAATAATCTTAACCTACTTTACCTCATTATAATACTAATAACATAAAATTACCCTTGAAGAGCCTCCCACTCCAATTATACACCTGATGCCATGACTTTATAAAGCCTGAAACCATTCTGTCCAGCATGAGGAAAGAATAACAGTGTCCCAGCCCAAAGACCACCCCAAAACCCACCCCTCAGCACCTCTAAGAATAGAAGTTATAGCACAACAATAGTTTGGGGCAGAAGCAGCAGTTTCTGTAGGCTGTTTCTGCCTGCTCTCCCCTCTTGAAAATGTAATTTTCTTTGCTTAATAAAGCAGCTCATTTGTCTTCCTGCTTTGTGTGTCTGTTTGCGAATTCCTTCCAAACTTGTACACAAGAACCCAGTCACTGACATCAACCTGTCATCCCACATGGAGAGCTGTACCACTTCTCCTGGTAACACTATGACTATACTTTTTGCTTCATTGTCTAGTTTCTTTAAAAGGAAGCTGTGGTAATTGAGTAAGACGTTTCTCCTTTTCCTTTACAGGTTTTCAGTACAAAAACTTTTTCTTACATATATTGCTTTAATGGCATTCTTCAATTTTGATATGTTATGTTTTACTTTAATTCCATGTAAAATACTTCCTAATGTTCCTTTTTTTTCTTTTATCGCCCATCAATTAATAGGAATAGCTTCAAACATTTGGTAATTTTTCAGAGATTGTTCTGCTTCTTATTTCTAATTTAATTTTGTTCTGATCAGAAAATATAATTTATATAACAGGTCATGTTAAATTCATTGTGATTTGTGTAATTATCCAGAGTATAGATTATCCTGGTAAATGCTTTTGTACTCTTGAAAATAATTTTTATTTTTTGTTCATCAGTAATCATTCTATAAATATAAGATAAGTTAAATTACTTTAAAATGTTGGTCAGGTCTACTAAATCATCTATAGTTCAATTTATTTGCATTATCAAATATTAAAAGAGAATTGGTATCAGAGCCGATGTCTCAATGCCACATATGAGTTGCTTTCATCAGTGTTTGTTATTAGGTCAAGAAAATGAGCACATAGGAAAAGAGAGACAGGAGACAGGCAACTCAATAGCAACACAAGTTTATTCCAGGGAGGAAAACCTGTAGAGAGGAACACCAGATAAGACTGAAGCCTGCCCGCTTATACACTATGGGCAATTTATAGGGATTTGGGAAAGGAGAGTTGGTTAGTTGGTTACTAATCAGGGAGTAGCTAAGAAAGAAGTCTTGTGGTTAGCTAACTGCTTAACAGGATGCACGTTGTGGTCGGTGCTCAGCTTGTAAGTTTCCATCTTGGTTTGTGTTAGCAAAACGACAGGGACTATCTAGCATTCCTAAGGCTAAATTTCTGCCTTTTGATTAGTTTGATGATAGATAGATAGATAGATAGATAGATAGATAGATAGATAGATAGATAGACAGACAGCTAGATAGAGGAGAGGGCATAGGTGTGAGAAGAGGGGCTTTGTAGGTCATCTGGCTACTTCCTGCTGAGGTGGGGTATTGTATTTGGGGTTCAAGTAGTGTGGTGCTCTCCTCAGGGTTGAGACTGCATACTTGCTGGTATTGAAGGTTACAAAATCTGAATTGATGATGCAGGAGGTTGTTGACGTTTGTCTCTGCTAGTTTGAATAAAGTCATTTAGTCATTGGGAGACAAAATGGGAGATAAAGTTAATAAGGCAAGGTCTAAAAGTGAGTAAGAGAAGGATGAGGAGTAAAGATTTGAGAAATGGGGTTATTTAGGACATCTAGGTAGAGAGGGATGACCAGGTTCACTATGAGTTGATAGCCTGCCATCTGAGTTCTGTTGCCCAGTTTTGAAGTCTGTGGGCTGCATTCTGAACTATGCCTGATTTATTAACAAAAAGCAACACCCTTTTTGGAGATACATAAAGATACCCCCTTTTTTAGCTCTTAGGAATTTAAACGTACTCTTATTTTGGAGCACAACCCCTGCTAATGAATTTAATTGTAAATGCTTAATCCTGCTAGTAAGAGCAGGAATTAAATTGTCCTTTTGGATTTAGTTGTAGAGGAAGAGATTGAAGCTGATAGAGGGATTTGAATAGTCTTATTATCAGGTAGAATACTAATGTTAGGAGATTGGTGTATTAAAGTACAAATGTCTGACCAATTGACAGGTAGACAAAGATGGAAGGAAGTACTGTATAGGAAGAAAATTTCTGAGTGGAAAGACAAATACCTATAGGTAATGGATGCTAACTATGCGCCTTTGTGTTTTTTATATTATTAAATGGAATATTTGTCTGGAGGTGTAGTTCTGGTGAGGGCCTGAAAGTGTAACTAGTAGGAGAGACTGAGAACTCAGATTTGGTTATATAAAGATAAGAAGAAATTGGAATTATTAATAAATATTGGTTGTGAAGTATTGAATTGTGAGAGGTTTAGAAATGTGTAGGTTGGTGTGTTTGTATGTTTTTTTCCCATGGCATTCTCCATGCAACTACATCTGCTAAGCAGTGTTTTTAGACAGCACAGGAATGGCTTGATAATTTTCTATGGCAACGGATGGAGGGCCAGAGAATTATAGAGGGTAGGTTTAGGCTTCAAAGTGTTGGAATTGGTGGTCTCCTGAAGGTTGAAGAATGAGTGTATGTTGGCAAAGGTTAGGGGCAAGAGTTTTTTAAAAGGACTAGTGACAGGGATTAGGGAATGAGCACTGGTGATAAAGAGGCGTTGGGGTGTTTAATGAGGTTTGAGAGATAATGGGTTTCCAGATTGGAGGTCCAGAATTTTTTGGTAGAAAACGGGTTAGGAAAAGCTGTGGTTTTTGAATATATTGTTAAAAATAAAGGCATGTACCTGACTGGATGGATGCCCCTTTGGAGGTTTTGGAATGGGTCATTAGGTAATAAAAGTCACTAAAAGGCTTTAAAAGAGGATTGATTTGCTTGAAATGTGAGATGTAAATTTATGTTAGATTGGGCAGAAGTGGCAAAGTTTGTTGGGATGGTTGCAAACTGCTGGGTTTGGTTTGACAGACAAATCTAGCAGTTAGAGGTAAGTGGAAGCTATGTGTTGTGTAAGAATTGGTGTGTGAGATTGATGAAAGGAGCCCAACTGTTAGAGGATAATGTAAGTGGGAATGAGTGTATAAGGACGTTACGGTTAGAATAGGAAGTCAATATAGGAGAGGGTTGAGCTTCATTGCATGGTAAGGAAGTTGTAAGCTAAAATGCACGTTAGGAAGGAGTACAAAGTGATAAGGTTGGGGGAGAAATTATATAGGATTTTTGTAACTAAAGATTAGTAATTGTTGAAAGCACTTGGTTTACTGAGGTAAGGGGATGATTAAAAGGTAAAAGGCAAGTTTAGAGTGAAGGATGTATAAGAAATTGTTGAAGGTGGAGTTTATTAGCTTAGTGAAGTAGGAAAGTTTACAGGGTGTTATAGGTTGGAGGCTTTTGACAAAAATATCTGATAATATAGGATAAGATGACTATTATAGCAGTGACTATTGGTAGTATTGTTAAAAGAACATCCATATGTATGAAGTTATTAAGGGTTTTTTTTTTTCTGCATGTGACTTAGGAGATTCTGGAAGTTTGGGAGCTTTTGTTAGCTGAAGAGAGGTATGTCCTGTGAAATGAAGTACATTTAGGCAGATTTGGTATGGATGGAGGTATGTGAAGTATAGGACTGAGGGCCCTTTTAAATTTTGAATTGTGTATTTAGTGTGTAAGGCCTGTAACTTTGATCTCTGTGGGTGTGGAAGAGGAGAGTTATGTGTTGGAAGAGTGTTAATTTAAGTGTTTTAGCTGTGAATATAGTGGCTGTGCCGAGAACTCGGAGTCATGACAACCAGTCTTGGATGACAGAGTATTGCCTGTGGAGTGTTGCCATAGGACTGACATCAAACTTAAGGTTGATGTTGTGTTTTGTTTCATTTATATGTTTCACATATAAGGTGAAAGGAATGGTAGGATTTGGTAGTTTTATGGTGGGCTTTTAAGAGGTTCTCTTTTAGTTTGTGAAAATGAGAATTAATTGGGTGCAGGGAGTTTGTAGTTTTGTGGATAGAGCCTTATGAAGCTAAATAAAAAGGCTTGCTTAACAGACTAAAATTAGGTGTTCATAATTTAAAATATCCCACGATACTTAAGAAAGAGAGGAGATTCCTTTGAGTGGCGGGTACAAGCATATCTTGAATGAGGTGTTTTCTGTGTGAGGCAATGGCTTGGGTTGTAGGAATTATAGTAAATCTGAGATAGGTCATTTCTTTTTTAGCAATTTGTTTTTTGTTTTTTGTTTTGAGTTGGAGTCTCACTCTGTCACCCAGACTGGAGTGCAGTGGCCGCTCCCAGTTGCCCAGGCGGGTCTCGAACACGCTGGCTCAGGCAATCCACTCACCTCAGCCTCCCAAAGCATGGGATTACAGGCTGAGCCACCGACCCCAGCTCTTTTTTAGCAATTTGAGTTTTAGTGGGAGAGATTCAATACCCATGTTTCCCCAGAAATTTGAGTAATTGAGAGGAAAGTTGAATGCAAAGAATATATGAGGGACTGCACAAAAGATTATTAATATACTGTAGAAGGGTATTGGAGATTAAATTTAAATTAGATAGGTTTTGAGAAAGGGCTTGCCCAAAGAGGTGAGACTTGCCTCTGAAGCCTTGTGGCAGGACCATCTAGGTTAAATGGGTTGAGTTTTGTGTATCAGGATTGACCCAGATAAAGGAGAAGAAGTATAGACAAACTGGGTTAAGGGAATGGTTAAGTTTAGGACTGAGAAGTGTGCAGTATCAGGTGGGATATGGAAGAGCAGAATGTAGGGGTTTGGAATGATGGGGTTGATGGGGATGATGGCCTAATTAACAGCACACAGGTCTTGGATAAGCTAGTATGAATTATCTTGTTTTTTAACAGCTAGTATGAGGGTGATGTGAGGAGAGTTGGTTGGTTTTAAGATATTTGCCTGGAACAATTTGGAGATAATGTGTTTGAGTTTCATTAAGCTAGATGGACTTAAAGGGTATTGAGGTGGTTAAGGTAGGATGAGGAATTTTGTAGATTGACCATGATGGGGGTATGGTGACACATAACATTAGGTATGGAAACTATAGGATTTACAAAGGGAAGGAGGGAGGAAAGGGAGGACAGGGAGGAAGGGAGGTTGGAATCTGTGCAGCAGAGTAAAATGAAGGGGGTGGAATTGTAAGAGGGAGAACTACATGGAAGCCTAAAACTTTATTAGGCTATTCCTTCCTGGGATTGGTGTGGGGTATTGTGGAATAACTAAAAAGGAGTGTGTGAAGGCATTTTGGGTGGAAAACAGAGTAGCAGCTTGGTTATTTTAGGAGTAAAAGGTATTTTAATTTACTTTGACAGTAGAGATAGAGGAGTTAAGGAGGGGTCTTGAGGATTCTGGCAAGACTGAGAATGAAGCCCTTATGTTCAATAAGAAAGAGATAGGTTTACCAGATACTGATAGCGTTACCCTAGGTTCTGCAATGGCACTGATGGCAAGGGTGAAGGGGTGGTAGACCCTGGGCCCTGTCAGTTTTCAGTAGCCAAGCCAAGGAATTTAGCCAGTCCCGGCTGCGGATGAGGAAATCTGGGAGTGTTAGAAATGACCGAACGGGAGGAGAGTCTCTCTTATCATAATCTGACTTCCAGTTCCAGTGCCCTTTTTTCACAAATAGAACATGGGTTGGAGGTGGTCTTGGATTTGGGCACACCCTTGCCCAGTGCCCTGACTAGACACACTTGTAAAACAGTCCTGGCAGTGGACAGGGGTTTCCTGGGGGTTGGAAGGTTTTTTTTTTGGAGCTATTGAAACCCTGCTGAAAGGCAGCTGCCAGTAGTTGGTGTCTGGTCTGATCTCTTTTTAGTTTTTTAGCCTTTCGCTTTTATTTTCTATTGTTAGAGGTCTTAAAGACAGTTGCCAAGAATTTGATGTAAAGTTTGGGGACCATTCTCTAGTTTTTAAAGTTTTTTTCCATATGTTTGGAGTGGACTGAGAAATGTAGGTATAAATAAATTCTATTTTTGTCTGAGTCTGAAGGTGGTGTATTTAAGCATGATCTCTGAAAGGCAGGAGGAGAAAAGGGCAGGGTTTTTATTAGACCCCAGAGTAATTTTTTTAAATATTTTTCTCATAATGAAATACTTTTTTAGAACTGCCTTGTTTATTTCAGCTAATAGGCAAATTATTATGTTACCCCTTATCTTTCTATCTGGGGAGTTGATTTGATAACCCTAGGAGCATTTCGTGGCTCCTATGGGATTATGAGCTGGGTCCTGCTGATAGAGAGTGTAGGCATGAGATTGAGCTGCCGCCCAGATGTGTTCCCTCTCGTCTGGGTAAAGGGAGGAGGAAAGACTAATGTACAGGTTGTGCCAGGTTAGGTTACAGGATTCCGTAATATGAAGGAATTCTTTACGGTAAATAGTAGAGTTGGAGGTAAAGAAGCCTAGTCATTTTTCAATTTGAGAGAGATTGTTTAGGGAGAAAGGAACATGAGCATGTACTGTGAAAGGAAGAAAGCTATACCTTTTGGCCCTGCCACCTCTCTGAGAGGAAGGACGAGAGTGGGACTTTGGAGGAGGGGGAAGCGGTGACTGGGGAACGTTGGATACAAGAGCGAGTGTGATGGGAAGAGGGAAAGAAAGAGAAGTTTGTGAATAAGGAGGATTTGAAAATAATTACAGGTTTGATAGAGGAAGGGCTTGGATCAGAGAGGAAAGTTTGAGCATAGGGAACCTTGGACCATTTTCCATTGCGTTGGAGTGAATTGTTGAGGTCATGGAGAATTTGGAAGTCAAATTGATAAGGATATGGAGAATTTAGACGTTAAAGGTTCCATTTTCAAACCATTGGTTGTTAGTGTCCAGTTGCTATTGGGGCCATGCTGTATTACAGAAGAAAAGGAGAAGCTTTGGCCTTAAGGTAAGACCTAAATTTTTGAAGCATTTGGGAGACGCTTTGGTCTTAGAATGCAAAGGAGACATTCAAGAGGGATATCTCAGGGAGGTTTAGAGAAGGTTTGACCCATATTGGAGAAATTTGGAAAAGTGAGTAATCCCATTCTTGGTAATAGGAGGAACAATGGACGGACAAGTGTCCTCATGGACTTCAATTGTTCCCAATGGATATGATAGTGGCTGCTTTAAGGGTGTCCTCTCAAGGCGACAACCAAGATCACCACTTGATGGTAATTGGAGGAGACCTTTCACCCTGGCAGTATTTCTGCCTTGGACAGAAATGATGGAAGAAGATGGGAGAGGAATCCGGTGGTGGGAAAGGGGAAAACTCATCCACTAATTAGTGACCAGTGTTAGATGAAATGTCTGGCAATGGAGAAGGTCCTGCTGGAGCCGCCTAAGCTGGGGAGAGGGGAAACAGGAAAAGGGTGGGAAAGGAGAGACAATGGTGGAGAATGGATGGAGGAGAATGGGGCTTGGTCCAAGGACAACTTAAGAGTTCGTCCCGTGGTGGGCCCTTAAACCCTGTTCCCAGGTTTCGGCCTCAAATGTTAGGTCAAGAAAATGAGCAGTTAAGACAGGAGAGACGGGAAATGGGAGCTCCACAATAAAACGCGTTTATCCCAGAAAGGAAAACCTGCAGAGAGGAATTCCAGATAAGACTGAAGTCCGTCTGCTTAAAGACTAAGGGCAATTTATTGGGGTTTAGGAAAAGGGCGCTGGTTAGTTGTTTGCTGGGGAGGAGGTGGAGATAGCTAAGGAAGAAGTCTTGGGTTAGCTAGCTGCTGCTTCACAGGATACACTCTGCCGTCAATGCCCAGCTGGTAAGTTTCCATCCCAGTCTGAGTTAGCAAAACAGCGGGGACTATCTACGATGGCGTTCCTAAAGCTAACATTTGTGTCATAAGGGAGATGGGTTTTGAAACTTGAGTCAACATACTTCTCAGATGTCATGGCAAACATATTTGTTATTTAGATAATTGCTTAGGTGTTTAAGGCTGATGACATTTCAGATGAAAAAATAGTGATCTATTTTCTTATTGAGACATTTGTAATCCACATTAAGCATTTATTCCAAAATATGCACACTGGTTATATTTTATAATAAGCATTGACTTTTGTAGAGTTAATTTGAACAGTTTAAACAGGTTCAAACTTAGTGTAAGTTGAATTTCTAACTGGTAAAAAAAAAGAATATTAGAAAGATAAATCATTATGTTTTGTTTTAAGAGCTTCTTTTCTTTTTCTTTTCTTTTCTTTTTTGTGAGAAAGCAGGATTTATTAAGAGAACAGAAAAGCTCCCACAGTGGGAGGGGACCCCAGGGGGTTGCCGTGTTTTAAGAGTTTCTTAAGAATAATACATAATATTCTAATTTTGGTAACTCTGGGTTTATAAAAACAAAATTATGCACTGAAGTAAGATTTTTCAATTCTAGTTTCATAAAAAGTTGTGTTAGGAAAAAGAGAGTAGCTGATTTGCCGTGAAAATAATAGTTAATATATTTTTCTACACCTAAGGTGCTTTTTAAAGCAATTTAGATACAAGTTTTAACCTTCTAAATAAGCCCCAAAAGAGTAGTGACTAGTTCTTCTTGAATTTACAGTTAAAGAAATACAGGCACACAAAGAATAAGTACTTTGTCCAAATTCTAAAAGATTAGTAGAAGAGTCCACGATATAAACCGCCCAAAATATGTAATAATGTCCATATAATTCATCTGGTGAAGTAAGAAAAAAATATCCAGAGAAGCAAAGTTAATCAACCAAGCTCCTTTAGGAAGTTCTTTGATAAAATATGCAATATGATGTCAAAAACAATTTGATATTGAAAACCAAAAGTATGTTTTGAGAATATATATATCTCAGGAAAATCAAAGTCACAATTATAAGTATATTTATATACTGCCAAATATTGATTTTTCTTAACTGGGAAATTTTTTGACCCTTTTAAAAAATGTAATACTTGACTAGTCATTTTTATATAACTAATTAAATGAAATATAATCTGGTAATTGTCAAAAACTTTTATTCTTATAGCAATATTAGATAATTGCTTAGATAATTTGCTTTTTTATTTAAAATTGCTTTCATACTTTAAAAATTGTAAAATTATCCTGTATGAAGATGAAAAACTAGCTTTTTTTTTTTTTTTTTTTTTTAGTTGGAGTCTCACTCTGTCGCCCAGACTGGAGTGCAGTGACACACCCCCGGCCACCACAGCCTTAACCTGCTGGGTTCCAGTCATCCTTCTGCCTCAACCTTCCAAGTAGCCGGAACTACAGGCATGTGCTACCACGCCCGGCAAATTTTTGATGTAATGTAGAGACAAGGTCTCACCAAGTTGCCCAAGAGGGTCTTAAACCCACGGGCTGAGGCATTCCACTCGCTTCGGCTTCCCAAAGTGCTGGGATTACAGACTGAGCCACCGAGCCCGGCCGTACTAGCTCATTTTTAAATAATTTTACCTTTTCTCTACTGAACTCGTGAAATCAACTAACATTTAAGTAAAATATTCACATTTTTAGCAAAGGTAAAAGGTGAAAAATTAAACAGGTATATATTTTTTTTATAAGAAGTGACAAAAGACCTAAACGTATAACCTCAAACTAAAAGAATCTTAGAAAATTCAGGAGACACCCTTTCAGAAATTGGAACAGACAACCAATTCCTGATCAAAACCCCAAAAGCCTATGCCATAAGAGATGAGATAGACAAGTGGGACCTCATCAAACTGAAAAGCGTCTGCAAAGCAAAAAAGAGAGTGGGGAGATAACCCACAGAATGGGAAAAAATATTTGCCAACTATATATCTGACAAAAGCCTAACACCCAGGATCTACAAGGAAGTTAAATGTGCTGAAAGGATAAAAATAAACAGCCCTATTAAAAAGTGGACAAATGATATGAAAGACACTTCCCAAAAATAGACATATGAACAGCCAATAGATATGTTAAGAAAAGTTAAGCTTCACTAATCATCAAAAAAAATGCAAATCAAGATCACAATGAGATATACCACCAGTCAGGATGACCATGGTTAATAACTCAAAAACAACAGATGTTGAAGAGGATGTGAAGAAAAGGGAATCCTTCTACACTGTTGGTAGGAGTATAAACTAGTACAATCTCTGTGGAAAATAGTGTGGTGATTTCTAAAAGACCTAAAAATCGACCTTCCATATGACCCAGCAATCTCCCTTCTGGGAATATACCCAGAGAAACTGAAAACATTCTACAAAAGAGATACCTGCACACACATGTTTATTGCAGCACTATTCACAATAGCAAAAAAACATGAAACCAACTGTGCTGCCCATCAAAAGCGGACTGGATTTTAAAAAAAAAGTGGTACATATGCATGGTGGAATATTGTATAGCTATAAATACAAAATTATGGATTTAGCAGTACCCTGGATGGATTTAGAGTCCATCATACTCAGTGATTTATCACAGAAACAAAGGGTTGAGTATCACATGTTCTCATAAGTGGACCCTGGACATTTATCATAATACTATGTGAAAGAGATTGGCAGTAGCAGGTCACTGCCAGGGGAGGGAGGGGAGCACGTAACACAAGGGTACCTAATCCCAAACCAGGTTAAGTGAGGACCAATGGGAAGCCTAAACTTCACCAGTATGATGACCACTTATGTAACTAATCCTGAATTGTACCCGATATTTTAAAAATAAAATTTTTAAAAAGTGAGAAAAAATTGTTTCTCAAGAATCTGACACAAATTTTTCAGAAAAAATAATATTTTATAATGAATGTTTCTCAAAATATACTTTGCTTTTAGACTGTATCATCATAAACACCTCCCAATCAATGGAGTAAAAACTTCTGAAAATCTACTAATATATACAATGAGAACACATTAAAAACCTGACAAAATCAATATTTTAACAACTTTAAAATTTTACTAAAATTACCAAAAATGTAAAAACTGAGTCAAAAAAGAAATCAGAAGGCATATCAAAAATACATTTAAATGATTGTAAACAAAACTCAGCATCCCAAAATTAATTAAGTGATGCCTCTAGTAGAGTGTTTAGAGGAAAATTTATAGCTGGAAATACTCATATGAGGAAGTACCCCCCCAAAACAAAATTGATTTATTGAAAAATTATGTATTTATTTTTACATGTTTAAACTTTATTCACCTTCAAAGTACTCTTTATTTGATGCAAACACCTATTGATACACTTTCCACAACCCAAAACAGTTTTGAATTATTTAATTTTGATAACTTTTAGTGCTTCTGCCTTTTTTTGTTTCACCTCTTCCATATCAGCAAAACATTTTCCTTTAAGGACTTTTTTTAATCTGAGGAAACAAAGAAAAATCTCTCGGGATGAGATCTGGTGAATAGGGAGGGTGGAACATGGAAGTCATGACATTTGGGCTCAAAAATTGCTGAACACTCAGCACAATGTGGGCAGGCTGGGTAAATCACCCAACATGAAGTGGGCAAACACGCTGAAAGAAACTTGAAAAAATTCACTGAAGTCTAACCAGTCTCTCGCAAAGCTGGCTGGTACACTGATGCCTATGGGTTCTTAGAGTACTTACCTAGCAGGGGAAGACTGTACTACAAGGGGCCTATCCTCCAAAAAATAATTTCAGGTTTTTTTGAGTCCTCTTCATATTATGAAGGAAGTAAGAAGACTGGAAAAGAAAAATGAATAAATAAACCTGAAGTAAAAAAAGAAGAAAAATAGTAAAAATTAGAGTGGAAATAAATGATCAAAATATACAAAAACAATAGAGAGAAAACAATGAAAAAAAAAAGTTGTCTGTTTGAAAGATAAACCAAAAGAAAAACTTATAGTTAGATGGCAAAAAAAAAAAAAAAAAAAAAGAGGAGGGGGTAAAAACTCAAACCTAAAATTGGGAATGAAAAAGGGGAGACATCAACCTTACAGAAATTTAAAAAAATTATAAGATAATATTATGAACAATAATATGACTACAAATTAGAAAATCTAGATAAAATAAATTCTGAGAAAGACATCAGATATAAAAATTGACTCAAAAAGAAATATAAGTTCTGATTTGATCTAATTATGTGTATAAGCCTTTAACATGATCATCTCAATAGACTTACATAAAGCATTTGGAAAACTAACACACTTTTACCATGTAAGCACTCAACATAATAGAAATAATAATAGAAAACATTTTCTTACACAGATAAATAGAATTTATAAAAACCCTGAAAGAATATTACATTCTAATCTGTGTACAATCATCAGCAACATTAAAAAGCTCTGCATAAACAGTATCAAGGAGAAAAAAAACAATAGGGGTTAAATGGATGGATGGATCGTGAAGTTCCTTTTGATGAGATGCCAACAATTTTTTAGGTCTATTTTTTTCAGTTTATTGTAAAATGTTTCAGTAACAACAGTACTTGTCTAAAATAATTGGTAAGCTTCCACCTTATATCATTTATTTTAAAATGTAAAACTTGAACCAACATTCTCAATTTGATGCTCATTAAGTACTTCTATTTTTTACATGTGTTTATATACCTATGTTATATAAGTATTTTTGCATGTGTTTAAACTCTTTTTTATTTTAGAAATTTATTGATGTCTACATGTGTATTCATATAGCATTCATTTTCACTGTTATATATTATTCCATTATATTAATATGCCACAACTACTTTATTTATTATGGTGATTATGTTGTACATATTTTAACAACAAACCACAGTAGAAAAAATATTCTTCACTGTGTCTTCTTAAGATGCAAATCTATATAGTGTTTCCTGATTATTGTATTTGTTTTAACAGAGAGGCACATTTTCAAATTACTTCTTCAAAGTAGTTGCACTTGTTTAACATCTATCTATCATCAATGTATAAGAGTTATTGTTTCACATTTTTATCAAAACAAGGTAATATTAGATTTAGATTTCAAATAAAATGGATAAGAAATGTCTCATTACTGTTTTAACTTAAAATTTTCAGTACTATGTTGGTTAATACTTTAAAATATTTATTTATTGACCATTGTGATTTCTTGTTCTGTAATTTTTAATTTATTTCTTATGCCACTTTTTTAGTAATTTCTTTGCCATTATTAAGTATTTTTTAAGATTTCCTCATACTTTTAAGAGTAATTGTTTCTGGCATATCTGTACTTCAAATACATTCATGGCTTGTATTTCTTGGTTTACTTAATTAAATCTAAACTTAGTGATGAAGAGAAGTTATTTTCTTTTTTATGCACTGAATTAATCAGTCTTCCCCCTTATTTCTTGTTTAAGAACTCTTTTCCTATCTTGAAGTCTAATATATTTTTTAAGTAACCAAGAGAGCGTAATAAGGCACATAAGCACACCATTTTTGTATCCCTTGATAGACAATAATTGATGCACGTTGGACTTGGATGTAATCACTAGGTTCAACATACTGCTTTCATTGATTTTTCAATAAGTCTTAAAGCTATGAAGAAGAAACTTCTTTCCTTTTCTTCTCAGTGGTTAATTTAATTTTCTCCCCTACTGAACCAAATTATTTATTTGCTAACAGTCTTTATTTATCATCTCCTCATGTTTCCCATATTGCTGCCAATTCAGTCACAGCTCATACCAATTTAACATTTGTTTTTTAGTATTTCCAGTCATTTGCTGTTTTTACCTAGTAGCATATTTTTAAATTTCAAAATAACATGTATTTGTTTTTAATATATATTAATAAAGTCTCCCTTTATATTATAATGTCATTGTTAAAATATAATTATGAAAATTATGAGAAATCCACCTTAGTTTATAATATGTGTATATATTACTAGTAAATATTTTAGATTTTAGAATGTTTTATGATTCAAAATGTAAGCATGCATTTATTATCTGTCATTATGTCCATAATATTGACCCATATTTTTGTAACTCCGTTGCAAAAAGAGCTTTTTTTTTTATTATGTTGTGCTCAGATGTTATGTACTTTCAGTAACATTTATTCTTGTATTAGGTTCTTCATCTACATTACTTCTTTGTTGATCGTATTGGTCTCTGTTAGCCTGGCATTCTGTCATGATGTACAGTCTTGTTCTAAACAAAACTACCCTAACATTCTCATGGCATGAGTTATTAAATTATATACTGACTTTTCCTTTCAGGTTGAATGAAAACTCTTTGGCCTCTAAGATTAGTGATTCTTGAAAATGTATAGAGAAGTAAAGTACCACACCTCTTTAATTTGTTATATTCAAATGATGATTAAAGTTGTATAACTTATCAAGTATCAAAATAGGTGTTTATTTCCCTTACTAAGGGCAAGTGAACAAAATTCCCAGTGTAATATCACTGAAATTCTAGATCAAATTAAGATTCAGTTTTAAAAGTAACTAATTAATATATATCAGACATAATTCTGACCAATTAGGGCCTATCTCTCTGTGATCAGTGCTATATATGTCATATGTGTATGTATGTATTTATATTTATATACACATGTGAAGTCTTATATATGACTGCAAATACAGGGGCTGTTGATCGCTGCATTAAGCTATTGACTCTCAGAACATACTGAAAAAGACTTAAAATATGTCACAGATATTTTTAATATTCAGCATAGCCTAGAAATTCTTTAATTACGTAGTATATAAGCCTACAAATTAATTTTTACTATAGATTCAAGGCTATAAAAAATAAAGCAGAAGAATATCCTATAAGATAATTGTGCAGCCACAAAACATAGCGGTGGGAGATCTGGACATTGCTTTTAAAGAAAGAAAACAAAGTCCTATGATTGTTTTCTGCCCTTCTGCTCCTTTACTTGTCATTCACTCATCATTTATTGAACAGCATAGGTTAAAGGCTAACGTAAATATGCTAATATTCATGAGTGATATTAGCATCAATTTGGAATGAGTCACATTGTATCAACATAATAAATGTCATCACTGACAGAGTGCTAATTGGTCATTCAAAGGGTAAAGCAGAATGCATTAAAGTAATTTCCTTTGTGTCATCACCTATGCCATTGTTGACTGCAGGGATTAAGACAAAAGAAAAAAAAACAGAATGTTTCTTGGTTTATTGGCTAAGTCAAATGATGATGAATGTTATGCCATTTAATGAGATAGAAAGCACTTTAAACATAATTGATTTGGGTAATTACATACATTTTAAAATATATTTATGTATATTAAATAAATACGTGTGTATATCTAACTTTTGACGGTTGTGCATACACACACACACACACAGAGTATTCACAGATTAGTAAGACATTGATAATATGAAGTTGAAATTTAAGACAAGAAACTAAGCTGGATATACCCATTAAGAGATTCATCTTTATATGGACACTAGTTAAAGCTACATGACATTTTATAGGGCAAGAGTGGAAGTAGAGAGAAGAGGACCTGGGAGTACTCCAACATTTTAATGTTGTTGAGGTTGGGACCCAAAAAAGAAACCAAGCAGGTGCCTCCAGTGCTTCCACAGAAGTCAACATAAGAGAGTATATCCACATGGAAATACTGAGAATAGAGACGTGAAAAACTGAGAATAGAAAAGTGGAAGTTACCATGGATTTTTGAAACAGTAGATTTTGGAAAATATTGACAGTGTAGTTTCCTTGTTGTAGTATAGATTTACATCGGAATTCTGTAGATTAAAGACTTAATAATGATAAAGATAAATAAAGACAATGCTTTATCAAAGGGGAAAGAGAAGAAATACAGGAAAAGACATATTTTTTTTAAGGTGGGAAAAATCCAGCGTATTTACTTACACATAGATATGAAAACATGAAGAGAATGGATTGATATAGACATATCAAGTCTATTATATACAGATTATTTAAGTTTAATACAGAAACAGAAGAGTAGGCATAATATAGCTGTACAGAAAGCTCAATAAATTTTATCAACTGCACACAACATTCAAGTCAATAAAAAGAACATTGAAAACTGGAAAACACCTTATTCTCCCATTTGTAATCCTTGCTCCTAGGTTATATAGTATCCTGACTTACAAAAGCATAGTTTAGATTTTTGTTTTGCTATACAGTATTCAATAATGTGATACATCATAAATTATATATTCAGTCAACTGTTTGTGGAATATTATTTGTATTGTTTGTAGTTATTATAAATGGTGCAGCTAAAATACTAAAATTTGATTTATAAGATTTTTAGAAATGTAAAAAAATAATTTACATAGAACATAAATTGTGTCAAACTTAGGACTAAATGTGATAAAATATATGCACATTTATTCTTGTAGATAAACATTGAGAAAATATGCAAGATAAAAGATTCAATATTATTAGGACATAATTTATTACCCTACTTGATCTATATGTACAATGCAGTCCTACTAAAAATGTTGCAGTCTTCATACAGAACAACAACAACAAAAATCACTAGAAGGTTTAAATATATATTTGTAAAAGCAAAGAAGCAGTAATAGCTCAAATAATCTTGAATAAGATGAACAAAGTTTTAGGATGTTAGGACTTATTTTAAAACTACTGTTGTCTAGACAGTGTGATGTTAGAAAATCATAAAAAATAAGGTTATAGAACCAAATGGAAAGACCAGTAGTAAGTTCACATGAATATGATATTTTGTTTGATGAGTACATTGTATAATTTAATGAGAAGTAATTATCTTTTCAACAAATGGTGCTGGGATACCTGTATATACATATAGAAAAAATTAGCTCTGCTTCACACTGTACCACAAACATTTTTAAATAGCCAGAAGGGAAGATTTGGAATGTTTCTAACACAAAAAATGATAAATACCTGACATTATGTATAGCAAATTGCCCCTGATTTATTACACATTGTATATCTGTATCAAAATATCATGTGTACACCATAAATATGTACAACTATTATGTATCAACAAGAAATTGAAAGCATTTGTTAAAAATAAAGGTAAAAATGAATATGAATAAAGGTAAAAAATTTATAACCAAATACAATTATTACTATAAGAAAATATAGATATCTTTTCATCTTGGCTCAGGCAAAGCTTTCTTTGCAGAAATAATAGATAAATAAGAAAAGTTACTTAAAATTTAAAATTTTTGTTCTCTAGAAAACATCTATAGGAAAATAAATAGATAATTCATAGACTTGAAGAAAATACTTGCAGCACACATTTTTCTAATGAATCACCTTCTAAAATGTATTCAGAATTCCTGAAACTTATTTAAAAAGGCAAACATAAAATAAATACATAAAAGATATAAACAGTTTGCAAATAAAATATATGAATATCAAATAGTCACATGTAAAAGTGCTTAGCATTGTTATTCTTCAGGGAAATGCAAAATCAAGCCAGAGTGAAATACTAATACATATGCATTACAATGACTACAATTAAGACTGCTAATACCAAGTGCCAGTCATCAAAGAGGAGCAAACAGGATTCTTACACATTGCTGATGGAAATGTAAGGTGACACAACCACTTGGAAAACTTCTTGGAAGTTTCATTTTGTTTGTTTTGTTATTGTTTTTAAGTTAGGTATGCATCAAACCTATGACTCTATAATTATTCACTTAGATATCTATTCAAAATATATTAAAATGTATTGATGTGAAAAAAAATTTATAGAAGCTTTATTCATGATATCAAAAAAGTAGAAAAAGCAGTAGTTCATCAGGAAGGCAAGCTTTTGTATAGTCATACAATCTGATACTACTCAGCAATAAAATAGGGAAAATTTGTGATGCATATAACAATGTGGACAACTCTATTAATTATGCTAATTGAAAAAAGTAAGACAAAAACGCATATCTTATGATTCCATTTATATAAAATACTGAAATGGAAAAGACTAGTCTGCGATCAAATAAATATGTAATTGTCATCTGGGAGGGCAGAGATGGGTGACATTGACTGAGGAAGGAAGGCATATGGGAAATATTTTACAATTATGAAAATGTTCTGCTCTTGAAATATGCTATCCAAAGCTCCGTGGATGATACACTTAGATCTTAACATCTCCCTATATGTAAAGTATATAGAGCTATCACTATCATTGTAGAAATGTCTATTTTTAATTTTTATTTTTTATCAATATCATTGATATAATGTAAAAGGTGGAAAATGCCCCCATTAAACTGGATTATCTAGCTAAGAAGATTTTCAGTCAGATTGTTCAAAGTTCTGCCTTGCTTTCTATTTGACGCTTAAAATAAAGTATGACTGGGGAGAGATAACATAAAGCAAGCACCGTTAAAACCAAAGATACATGACTTGCTGTTTTTGATGATTCCCAGGTTCTCAAGAGAGCAAAAATTATAAAGCTGAAAAATGGCTCTTGATTAAAAATCAAATCTAGGACAGTCTCAGAAAAACATGATCTAAAGATAAAACAGAGATATGACTTACATTTTCAGAAAGTTCAAGTAAAGAGCTTCTAGTCACCAACTAAAAAGTATGAGTCTAAACTTGTCACCCATTGCTGATCATGTTTCAAAAAATGTAATTTCTATATTGCATACAGATAGCAATAGACTATTTATTTGACATTGTTTTTGATAAAAAACAATCACTAGTAACTTTTCATTAGTCTGCTTTAATTCACATTGGAAATAATTAATGTAATAATGTTCAGTTATAAAGAGAAGAGAAGGAACACTTTCTCTTACATTAATGGAGTTAACACTTCTGAATTCAGAAATTCTCAAGAGCAATTATGCTCATCTTTGAATAACTATTTTCTTATCTTTCTTATTTAAGTTTCCTATACTTATTTGTTTATTTATTTATTTAATATTTATATTCTATTCAGAATTTCACTCTGTCACCCAGACTGGAAAGCAGTGCCATACTCATGGCCACCGCAGCTTCCACCTCTGTACTCAGGCGATCCATCTGCCTCAGCCTTCCACGTAGCTGGAACTACAGGCATGCCCCTCCACAAACAGCTATTTTTTTTTTAATATAATCAGTATTTTTTATTATCGTATTGTGGGGTACAGTTAAGGATTAGGTATACAGATATGCTTCGTTCAGACATCCTTGGTGATAAGAGGTGTCTCCCAGCTATTTTTTTTTCTTCTTCTTTTTTGTAGAGACGAGGACTGGTCAAGTTGCCCAGACTGGTCTTGAACCTCTAGGCTCAGGCAATCCTCTTGCCTCTGTCTCCCAAAGTTTTGGGATTACAGGTATGAGCCACAATGCTCAGCTTTAAGTCTTCCTATTTAAAGATGACCTACAGAACCAGACTTGGCAATATTTACTATGAATTTCATTTGTGGTTTATTTGTTTAGAACATAAGGACAGGAAACAATATTGATTAATGTATTTATCTACTCTAGTTTAAACAATAAGTATTTGTTTATCACAGTCCTGGAGGATTGAAGTGCAGGATCAGGGTGACTGCCAATATAGGTTCTTGATGAGGGATCTCTTCCTGTTGTGTCCTCATACGGGGGAAGCAAAAGAGAGAGAGAAATGGGGAGAAAGAGAGAGGGAGAGAGACAGAGACAGAGAGAGTTTTTTTCTTTTTGTCTTCCTCTTTCTCTTATTATAAATCCATTAATTTCATTATAATGGCCCTATTCCATGACTTCATCTAACCCTAATTACCTCACAAAGACCCCATCTCCAAGTACTATCCCACTGGGGATTAGATCTTCAACATATGAATTTTGCAGGAACACAATTCAGTCCACAGCAATTAGTCTATGAATTGAAAATATTATGATGAAAGAAGAAATACTCTTGGATTTAGCAAGAATACAAGGCTACAAAGACATTTCAATTTCTTGTTATAGTTAAGGTGGGATTCTTCTTCAATTTTGAAATTTTCTACTATCTTTTAAATCATGGTTTTCTCTAAAGCATGTTAAATCTGTTCAACTAATAATGTTTAATTTTTTGAGCAGGTGTTAGACATTAATATCTTAGTGATGCCGAGTATGGTGGCTCATGCCTGCAATTCCAGCACTTTGGAAGGCCGAGGCGAGAGAATTACCTGAGCCCATGGGTTTGAGACAAACCTGGGTAACAAGGCAAGACCTCATTTCTACAATAAATCAAAAAATTAACCAGGTGTAGCGGTACAAGCCTGTAGTTCCAGCTGTTTGGAAGGCTGAGGCGGAAGGATCGCCTGAGTCCAGCAGGTCGTGACTGTGGTGGCTGTGAGTATGCCACTGCACTTCAGCCTGGGCAACAGAGTGAGACTCTGAATCTAAATAAATAAATAAATAAATCACTTAATGATGACTATTTGCCACTTATGATGTAATAATAGTGGAGAAAATGGAGCAATGCAAATCACACAATTCAAAAGCAATAAGAACAGTTCCGAGCCATGTGTTAGGCCTATTGTATTTAGTGAAATCCTTCCTTTCTGCCAAGAACTCTGATATACAAAATGATGTCCGACTTTCTTCTGCTCAAAAACTTTGATGGTTAACAACCATAAAAAAATGTATGACCAATGGACATAATAACAGAGATTTCGTTATCAGTCACATATATTCAAAAAGAATACCTTGTTTTATCCCAAAATATTTCTGTCTTGCCAGGAGTAGGCTTATTGGGGAAAGTTACCCTTGTTGCTGCTTCCTTCTTTGCCTTACTTTGTCCAATACTTGTACTATTTTTTTTATCAATTGCATATATTATTGAGTTTGATTGGAACATAGAAGTAGATTACAGAAAATTGAGCTGTGTTATTTTTTTAGTATCCATAATTCCTCTAATATATCAGAGCTCATTAAAAAAATTCAGTAAGTATTGAAGTTTAGATAATGTATATTCCAACCAAGTTGATGACACTAGAGAGCAATACAGGTATCTAAAGCTACAATATAAATGTACTAAGTTTAAAGATTTAGGTAAAATGATTCAGTCTAAATTAAGCATACTAATGGCTTCACTCTACAAGATTGATTTGCCATTCATTAGAAATGTTTGAAGTTATTAAATGTGTAATACATAATGGATCAGCAAAAATACATTTGTCATTTTTATATACATGTATAGGGGGCTTATAATTCACTAAAATTATATTTTTATTAGAAATCATGGTATCAATTTTCACAAGTTACTCCTGCCATAATAATAGTGACATGTTCCTGATTTTTAAAAATACCTAATAAAGTTTTGCATTAAACATTTTGAAGTTATAAAAAATACTTACCCCATAAACACAGGAAGGAAAATGTGTCTTTTGGAATATTAACAAAGATATCATAGGCCACGGGAGGTATTTTATCATTGTCATCAGCAAGAAAAGGATTAATTGCTGTCATGTTCTTTCTATTCTACCTTCTGGGGTACAAATTACATTTTTCTAACCTCAAGACCTTAATGAAAAACAACGAGATTTGAGCTGGTATTAATCTGCAGCTGCCAGTGGCAGCCCTTGTATAGCAGACGATTGCAAGGTCAGCAATGTGAATTTCTGCAAAGAGGGAAACATACTTATCAGTAGACTACACCTGCTGAAGCAAAGATGCAAGAACAGTGTGCAAATCAAGAGTGTGCTCAAAGAAAAGGTGCAATGAAGGCAACTGCCTTTAGCCTCTGTGTCTGAGTGAATCACAAGAGGTATGTATTAAGCACATGTGCAGAGAATCTGTCTATCCAGAAAAGTTTTTGGAAACTTTCTTGAATTTCCACTAAACCTAGAAATATAAGTAAAAATAGTACTAGGGACACTACAATTTTCAAATAACTTTTATTTACTTAGGACTGGATGGCAATATAACAATTTATTGGACAAAACCCTAGATTTAAAATGTAGCTAGCGTGCATTACCTCTTCTCCAACTCTTTTGAATCTCTGCTCCTTCAAGGGCTTTTTTTAATCCAATGCCATTCTTACTCTTGATGGTTCAGATTCACTAGATCTTCACCATTTCAAACATATCTCTGTCTGAATCTGATCACAATCTTTTCTCTGTCTGCACTTAAGAGAATTATTTTTTTATTTTATTTTAAAGATGTGGGGCTCTACTCTGGAATTAGGTATACAAGTGATCATCATACATGTAAAGTTTGGGCTTCCTTTTTCTCCCCACTTTGCCTGGTTTGAGATCAGTTACCCTTATTGATGTTGTGTCCACCTCACCTCCCTGGGAAGTGTCCCTCTACCACCAATTATTTTTTTTATAGTATTATGGTAAATGTTCAGGGTCCGCTTATGAGTGAGAACACGTGGTACTCAGTTATTGTTTCTGTGATAGATCACAGTATGATAGACTCTAAATTCATCCAAGTTGCTGCAAAGTTCCTATGTTTGAGATACCACTTAACACCAGTGAGTATGGCTACCATTAATAAAACAAAAAACAAAAGATGCTGGCTAGGATGCAGAGTCAAGTAAACACTTCTACACTTCTGGTGGGAATGTAAACTAGTTCAACCTCTATGAAAGACAGTGTGACCATTTCTAAAAGAACTAGAAATTGACCTTCCATATGACCCAGTG
This sequence comes from Tarsius wallacei, assembly GCA_963574415.1. Taxonomy (NCBI): domain Eukaryota; kingdom Metazoa; phylum Chordata; class Mammalia; order Primates; family Tarsiidae; genus Tarsius; species Tarsius wallacei. The sequence continues at coordinate 60,792 of CAUYQG010052875.1, forward strand.
ATCACCCTACTGGGAATATACCCAGAGGAACTCAAATCACTCTACCAAAAGGATACCTGCACATGAATATTTATTGCAGCACTAGTCATAATAGCAAAAACATGGAACTAACTGGACCACCCACTGAAACTGGACTGGATAAAAAAAAATATGGTACATACACATGATGGTATATTATGTAGCCATACAGAAGAGATTATTTTTGATGTTTATATACCACAGACATTTTATCTCCTTTGTATGCTAAATCATGTGGTTCTTCAACATTCACTGCAATGGCAAATTGTCTATATCCATAATTTTCATAAATTATATGAGACCAAATTTTGCTGTACTATTTCTCAATAAAACTGTATTCAAGGCTGGGCATGGTGGCTCATGCCTGGAACCTCAGCACTTTGGGAGTCCAAGACAGGAGGATTGTTTGAGTTCAGGAGTCCAAAACCAGGGTGGATGATATAGTGAGACTATGTCTCAACAGACATTTGTTAGAAAATAGCTGGGTAGCTGGGCATGCCGGTACTTGCAGTTTTTGCTACTCATGAGACTGAGGTGGGAGGATTGCTTGAGCCCAGTAGTTCAAGATTACAATGAGCTATGATCACACCATGGCACGTTAGCCTGAGTGACAGAGCTAAACGCTGCTTCAAAAAAGTTTTTAATATTATTATGACATGATATAATTTGCCATACAGACATAGACAAATATCTTATGAGAATTTTAGTAAAATCCTTCTATGTAAAATTAAGCCTTAACTGATGATGCACTTATACTAAACAATATTTCCAGAGATATTTCTGAAGTATTCTTAAAAGATAATTTTCTCCAACACACATTTCCTATAAAGTATCACTTAATTTTGGCTCATTTTTGTGCATTTTCATTGATATTCATGGTAAAAGAAATCTAAATTTCTGATTATGCCTTATTTTCCTTTTATTATTATTATTTTTTTTGAGTTTGAGTCTCACTCTGTCATCCAGACTGGAGTGCAGTGGCCGCTCCCAGCCACTGCAGCCTCAACCTGCAGGGCTCTGGCAATCCTTCCGTCTCAGCCTTCCAACTAGCTGGAACTACAGGTGCGCGGTACCGCGCCCGGCCAATTTTTTTTTTATTCATTGTAGAGATGAGATCTCGCCAAGGTGCCCAGGCAGGTCTCGAACCTACGGGCTCAGGCAATCCACTCACCTCGGCCTCTCAAAGCGCTGGGATTACAGGGTGAGCCACCGACCCCAGCCTCTTTTTTTTTTGAGTTGGAGTCTCACTCCGTCACCCAGGCTGGAGTGCAGTGGCATGTTCACAGCTCACAGTGTCGACCGGCTGGGCTCCAGCGATCCTTCCAACTCAACCTTCCAAGTAGTTGGAAATGCCTTATTTTTAAAAGGTATATAATTTGGGGGAATTCTAAAACACTAAAATGCTTTCAAGTTAGCCATAGCATATTTATACTTATTTTTAATATTTTTAAAAAGTACAAATGTGATTTACTAGATAGTTAAAGACGAGCAGTTAAATTTAATATTTTGCTAAATTAAATAATCATGAGATGTAAAAGCTGAGTTTACTTCACTTATAAATGTTATAGTATATGAGGAGGGACCCAAAACACCCAAATTTATTTATAAAAAGTTGTGTATTTATTCTTACATGTTTAAACTTCAAGCACCTTCAAAGTACTCCATGTTTTATGCAACACACCTATTGAGATGCTGTTTCCACTGCTCAATTTTGAGCTCATCATTATTTATGCCTTTAGTGCTTCTGCCATTTTTTGATTGCTTATCAATTTATTTTGTTTTACCTCTTCCACGTGGGCAAAACTTTTCCTCTGTAGTACTTTTTCCATCCAGGAAATAAACAAGCACAAAAGTCACTCTGGGAGAGATTGGGTGAATAGGGAGGGTGGGACATGGGTGTCACGCTATTTTTAGTCAAAAACTGCAGAACACTCAACACTGTGGGCAGGTGTGCTCATAAATCACCCATCTTGAAATGGCAAAGACATTGAAACACTGTTGTCCAGGCTGGAGTGCAGTGGCATGATCATAGCTCACCACAGCCTTGACCTCCTGGGCTCAGGCAATTCTGCATCAGCCTCCTGAGTAGCTGGGACTACAGGCACATGCCACCACATCC